>VZZY01006836.1:571850-808689 GCA_013400335.1 Eurystomus gularis | reverse complement strand
TTTTTTACAGCCAAGAAGATGGCAGGACACGGACACAATGAGAGCCTGGGCAGCGGCAAAGCCATCGCCGTCCTCACCTCGGGGGGGGACGCGCAGGGTAAGGGACACCCCCGGGGACCCCAAGAACTGGTGGTGACAGGAGGGACACACNGTGCAGTTTGATTCGCAGCAATTCTTATACAAACATGTTGCTTTTGGCACATCCGTGTGATTTTTGTGTATCACTCAATAAGCGCTGATTAATTCTCAGTGCGGTATAAGGAACAAGCAAAGACCTAAGTCCAGTCAGATCTCTAGTTTTTAGAGTCGTAGGTTTTAAGAGTCAAATCTGAATGGTTGTATCATCAATATTCCTCAAAAGTCAGTTTGAAGACCCTGGACACACAAACAGCTTCCCTACACATGCAAAAAAAACCCCAGCATTCCATATCCTTTGACACAGCATCCAGGGAAGTAAATCAGCAACAGACTTGGCAGGAAGAAGAAAAAAACCCCAAACCCATAAACAACCCCCCCCAACTTTGCAGAGTATGTTGGGATATGACCTGTTAAATATTGAGATAATCATGAATGTTACTGGACAAACTGGAGCAGCTGCCATCCCTGTCATCCGTTTCACAGAAGGGTGGGGGCTGGAAGCTTCCTCTGGAGATCATCTTCTCCAGCCCGCTGCTCCAGCAGATCACCCAGAGCAGAGGGCCCAGGATCGCATCTGGGCAGGTTTTGAAAGGCTCCAGGGAGGAAGACTTCCTCCCATTTTTGTTGGTTTCCTTTTTCCAGTAACAGACACTGATTTTTTTCCTCTGGACATGGTTGCACATAGGGAGCATGCAATGACACAGAGCAAGGGGGTGGCTTCCAGCACCTTCGCTCAGACCTGAATCAAGACCTTTGACTCGCAGGAGAACCTCTTCTCCCTCACCTTCCTGATGTCAAGCAAATAAATCAGGGTTGCAAAGCAAGACAGGTACACCCAGAGCCCTGGAACTGTGGTATGACTGATGCAACACTACAGATTATAAACAGCGTGGCAATTTGTTCCCAATTTCCAGTCATTTCCTACCAGAAAAAGGGCCATGCTCCAAACCCTCTCTCGATGCCGCACTCGCATCTCTGGGTGCTGAGCAGGGAGTAGGAGCTCACCAAGGTGTTCACCCCTCTCAGGACACACACAACAGCCTCGTGTCAACTCCACCGATTCTGAATCTTCAGCCACCTGACCTGCAGCACCACAAGTTCCACCCTTCTGCTCTACACCTAGCTTCACAAACCTGGGGGAATGTAATGCCCTTTGGGACTCTTGTCACATCTGACTGAAGCTTTTCACCAGGTTCACAAGCGCTCCGGTTCCACACAGACACACGCAGCGTGATTGCCCGCGCCTTGTTTCCACAGGAAAGCAGAAGACACGACTATCTTTGTGATGCTTCTGCACAGCGCGTGGCTTCAGGCAACCCATTCTCCTTCTGTTTATCCATCTGTGAATGTGAGAGAGCAGCTACCTTCCCACAGTGACAGATGCTTAATTAATTCTACGGGTGAGAATCACCCCTGTGCAGCCAGGCAGCACAGGACCCAGAAAGCACTTGCACCTCCTTTCCAGGATTTCAGCGAAACGCGCGTACGGCGGCACGCGGAGAGGTGCTGAGTGTGAAATCCCCGTCTACTTCTTGAGTCAGCCCAAGCAGATGCATCCGTTGCCAAGCCACTAGAGGAGCATCCCCATCGTTCGGGGGCAACGGCCGAAGCACCACCACCTTTCCTCATGTTTCCAAGAGCTGTTGCCTTATTTCCACAGGCCGCAGATTTGTGCTTGTTAGCAATCACCCGTCATCATCTGCCTCCCCTCCTCAGCACTAAGATCTTCAATATTTCTAAAGTTTGTCCAATACCCAGCACAAACCACCCAATATCGGCGCCCTGAGGTCGTTCCGTCTGAGCAACGACACCAACGGCTCCAACTCAAGCTCTGGCTTGAGCTCATACGAGTGCTTGGTGGATTCTAATCCAAGTTTGTTTTACAGGCGTGCAATATTCACAGGCAAATGCTTCCCTACACATCAACCACTATTTGCTGTGCTCCACAGGACTATTGAAACACTTGCCTCCAGAGAGCAGATGCCATATGGGTATGTAGGCTCAATTAGCACTTGCTGACAGATAGCAAGACACTTGAAAAAATTCAAAGTCTTGGCAAGCCTGAAAAGTTACAGTATCAATTATGTCATATTGCATCTTGTGGTGCCTTAACTTTTGAGGTTCCTGGGCTGGGAGAGCAAAAAAATAAAAGTCTGAGAAGCCATAAGAGAGATTAAAAGGAAAAGTTGGAGGGGCTCTTCAGGGTGGCACCAGGTTGGGAGTGATCAGCAAGGAACGTGGCAGAGCCCATCTTGCCAGCTTCCCTTGCCAAGGGTGGGCAAAGGCCCTTCACGGAGCAGACGTCTTATTACTCACACATCTCTGACTGCCCAAACTGATCTTAAAGCACTTTGGCATGTCCCAAGGGTCATTAGAGAAGACTTCCTCTCTGCATTAATATTGAAACAGCTCTTAACCAGAATTAAACCAGAGCAGCGTAACAGCATTTTTAAACTGACAAACCTGAACCAGCTCATTTCTTATTCCCCCCTCGTCCATACAATTAGCAACGGGAGAAAGCTTCAAGGTTTTCTCTCTTAAAGTGCTGAAGAATCTTCAAAACTCCTACCCTCCCTCCGAGTCAAGGATCTGATACCACCTTCAGTGCTGTGCAGGGACAAAAGCTCAGAGAGAATGCGGCTTGGCAAATCCGGAGATGGGGGCTGGTTTTCCCAACTGGAAAATGGATGGTATCGTGAGGCAGGGCTTCGTCCTCTGCTCTTATCACAGATGGATGATTCACTAAATTCCTCCTGACTGGGGAGCGGGCATGTTTGTGTACCTGCTACCACATCACGCAACCTCAGCGCACATCTTGCGGCGAGTACCAGCTGGACAAAGCACATGACCCTTCGCCTGCTGGTAAACGACCATCTGTACCTGCAGACACAGTTACAGACTTTAATAATTAAAAAAAAAACCCCAACAAAGAACAACACTTTCCAAGCCCACCGATGCGGCTTAGAAGCCACTTTCAATTTGCAAAATATTCAGTATCTGTAGCTCTCGGGTAAGATGATTGAGGCTTTTTCATTGGGGTAACATGGGCACAAGAAGCATGGCTGACTTCTCTGTGAGAGTCCTGTCCTCTGCTTCTCAGCCCACAAATTTATGGGCCATGAATCCAACGTTCAGTAGTGCTCTGTGAAGGGAAGGGAAGCCACCAACTAAACGTGGAGCAGCTGATGCAGCAAGTCAGGGTGGACCATGGATGCTCCACAGCAGCTCAGAGGTCTTTCCATTTCTGTTTGACTCATCCAGCAAGAACAAACGAAGTCACCACGACAAGCCAGGAAGAATCAAACTGCCACCCCAGTGATCCGTGACAAGCACGGGTTCCCTTGTCCAGAAGGATGAGCTCCACTCCGCAATGTTTTTGCTACAGCATCTATTCCACTGAGGCTCTGACACCAGCGTGATGCCCACCAACCACCTCCTCTGGAGAGGTGTGAGAACAGGAGAGTGACAACAAAGGTTTGCCCTCCTGGCTCTCTGTCAAGCCCAGGAAACAAAAGAACAGGATGAAAACAGCCCCTCCCTGTAAAATCAGACCTGAGTAGGGAAAGAACACAACAAATCCTGCCTGGTCGCTCCATGGTGATCTTGCAAGGACCTGGGGAACAACATGCCCGAATAAATAAGCGCTTGGATGTGTTAATCACCTTACAACAGGATCAACCAAGTAGGAACAGAGTGAGTGAGAGGCACGCCTGGCCTTTCAAACAGACCTGTTAACGTTCTGTGGAGAGGCGCTTCCAGGCCCGAGTAACTTCTGTGTCCCTAGACAAAAGGTGCTGCTAAAACTACAAAGACTCAACCACTTGTTGCCCCAAGACGTTAGGGAAACGGACCGAGACTTGCTGATTGAACAGCGAGAGGGAGCAAGCCACTGTTCCACCCCTAAAATCATGCCGAGACCCCCTCTCATACACCTCCAATTACCAACTTGAGGAAAAGGACTGGAAGATCAAGGGATGGTCTCATGTCTGAAGATGGGGACAAATGACCTCTTCCAGCTTTGATCAAATACCAAATGGGAAACATCCTTGGCTGTTCTGAAGGGGGGAAAAAATATATGGTCATGAAAAGAAAAGATTTCTCCGATGAGACAAGCAGGAAAGCAAGTTCCGGAGAACATTTCCAGAATGTTTTCAGAAACCTGCTGCAAAGCCTGTGGCAAGAACTTCAGCCTTCAGTAACACGCCGGCTGGCAGCCTGCGAGCAATCTTCTGCTGCTGTCCTGTTGCTCTCCAAAACATTTCTTTCGCCAGCAAGTTCTACCACCTGATGCTCAGCTCGCTCGCATCCCTTCTCCACCGCTGTCCCTGCTGCTTCGCTCACTTGTACGAAGAAACGGACGTAAAGGGGGCACAAAAAGGAACAGTTGTTTATCCCGGAGTGGTGCCTCGATCTTGATGCGCTGCCAGCTCCTTTCCCCCCTCTCTACCTTGGTTCATACACCGCGCAGATGTTTAGCTCTGATGCCTGCTTGCTCTCTCAAGTGCCGTATTGCAGCAGCTGGTCCCCTGAGATGAGCTTTCATCCCCCAGCTCTCCCTTCTGTTCCAGGCAGAAGGATGGCCTGCTGCTCTCCTGCCTTCTCACGTGGCAACGCTAAAGCCCTCCACCTCTCACATTAACTGCACAAACCTTGAAAAAGAAGGTTGTTTTCCTCCCTTCTCTGGCTCCCTTTTTGCCCAAGCCTACACCTGTCCCAACCAGCAATACACCAAAGCCTTCATCTCATACCTCTTCTCATGGAGAAGAGAAGACTGAGAGGGGATCTAATGAATGTGGATCAATAGATGAGGGCTGGGGGTCAGGAAGAAAGGGGCAACCTCTTTTCACTTGTGCCCTGCGATAGGACAAGGGGCAATGGATGCAAGCGAGAGCACAGGAAGTTCCACCTCAACACGAGGAGGAACTTCTTGACTGGGAGGGTGACAGAGCCCTGGAATGGGCTCCCCAGAGAGCTTGTGGAGTCTCCTTCTCTGGAGACTTTCCAGACCCGTCTGGATGCGTTCCTGTGTGACCTGCCCTAGATTCTCTGGTCCTGCTTGGCAGGGGGGTTGGACTCGATGATCTCCAGAGGTCCCTTCCAACCCCTCACATTCTATGATTCTATACCTGGCTGCTGCGTGGACGCCATGAAGTCCAGCCACGTGGTGAGGGTGAGCAGAACACCTTCAGCAGATTTTCATGCAATCATAGGGAGTAAAATTTAATCAGGGCTGAGGTTCAGCCTAACACCAGTATGTGAGTTACTGCCATAAAACAAAAGCTACAGGGAACTTGGCGAGGAATAAGAGAAACGGTGTGGTGGTGTCTACATGGTACAGCAAGACGAGAGATAATTCGCCTCTCCCTGGTAGGCCACAATCAGAAAGACTTCAAACGGTGGTATCCAAATGATAACGTATCTTGATGGGAGCAATTTTTTCTCTTCCCTGGGAGAATATTAACTGAGGTACAGAGAAGGAATGTTGATCTAAGCAGCTATCAAAAAAAAAACCCCCTCTGTTCTTCTGCATAAATAACTCCTGGATAAACTGAACTTCTCTGCCAGGTGAAGTTAAACTTAAGTCCTCTTCCTGAAATATCAAATTTCTTCAATTTCATTAAAATTGAAGAGCAGTCTATCAGGTGTATTTTCATGGTGTACAGTTCCTGGGCACTACATTTTATATGGATGTAATTATTCCAGCTATTCATCACAGAACCACAAATCCAACCTTCAGAAAGTATCGCAACGCAAGATTCATTGAATCCAGTTGATATTAAACAGCAACAGGGCTCCATTATCAGTTTTTTGTATCTGAACACTGTAATATCAGCTATTACTCTTTTATATTAAAGTTGTATCTTTGCAGAAGAATTACTTCCCTTGGCAACAGCGGTAAATGTTAACTACCGTGAATATTTCAGTCACATATACATTATGTATAAGATTGTGATCTGCTAAACAATAATGGAGAAAAACAGAAAGCGACAAAAAGATTTGCTTTGTGAATGATTTCTTTCTGTTCTCGGAGAAAAAGCGCACGCTACACAAGGAAAAAGAAAAATATTTGGAATGACACGTCAAGCCTTTTTCCACTGAGGTGCACGAATCTGATTTAGCAGTTGTGAAAGATGGGAGTTCTGCGCAGCAAAACAGAGCGTTGCAATAAAACGGTTAATGTTATTTGCATGACAGCAACGCCTAAAGACTCCGAGCGACACGGTGGTGAATTATGCAAGGCACTCTACACGCAAACCAGAAGAGGCCTTCTCCTCGCCTCAGCTGTGTGGCTGAACTGTAAACCCTTCAGAGCACAGAGGAGGAGAAACAGCACGGAGACCCAGGTGGACTGCGGAGACAACCCAGGTTTCCCCAGCTCTTGTTTAAAGCACAGAATCACAGAACTGTCTAGATTGGAAATGACCATTAAGATCGAGTCCAAACAACCAACACTGATGAGTCCTTGGCTAAACCATATCCCAAAGCACTACGTCTCTACATCTTTTAAACACCTCCAGGGACGCAGACTCCATTTCAATGCCTGATAACCCTTTCAGTAAAGAAGTTCTTCCCAATCCAATCCAGTCTAAACTTTGCTTAGCACAACTTGTGGCCATTTCACCTTGTCTTATCACTTGTTACTTCATGGAACAGACCGATTCAACCACTCTACAACCTCCTTTCAGGGAGTTGTGCAGAGCCAGAAGGTCTCCCCTGAGCCTCCTTTGCTCCAGGAGGAGCACCCCCAGGTCTCTCAGCTGCTCCTCACCACACTCCTGCTCTAGACCCTTCCCCAGCTTCATTGCCCTTCTCTGGCCACACTCCAGCCTCTCAAGGTCCTTCTCATGGTGAGGGGTCCAAAACTGAACACAGCACTACCCAACAGGTTACGCTGCCTTGGTCCCATTGCTTTCAAGCAATGTAATGATGCGTTATTCCCATATCCTGGATCCTGGGATTCAGCAGGGTTCTGAAAAGCTGGCCAAGCTGAGCCTCAGACTCCGAGTCGGGTACCGGTGATCAGACCTCCCGTTGAAGACACAGGCAAATTACAGACCTCATTGCTTTCCCACAAAGTAATGTAAACCAGCGTTAGCATCAGGTTTAAATTAATGTTTACATTGATCGGTAAATTGGAAATTACATCGCTTGCATGCATTACACACGCTGATTCCACATCCCTACTCACAAATATTTACAAAGCTCTAACTCAGTCATTAGACTAGATACTAACAAATCATTTGGAAAGAACCAGTTCACGTCAACTTCATTCTTTGTCCTTCATTTTCCTACTCGGCATTAACGGGCAGCAAAGCAGCTGAAGCTCCCCATCCTGCTTGTCCAGGGTCACAAGGGGGAAGGTGGTTATCAACATGAAGGCTGAAGCTGTGGTGCTGGTTACGCTGCTGCTGCTCCTGCTTTCCTTCCCGTTCCTGACCATTTTGACATTTGAGGCTGGATTGACCAACTGTGGTCACACAAAGAGGTATCTAGAGGCTGAGAAGCCAGGGGCTGCTGAAACGAACGCTGCCACGCCATGCCTGGACACACGAGCCACGACCTGCCCTGTCTTTATCAACCCGCACACTTCAACTGCTGGCCTAATTCAGCCTTTTGAAACTTGTAGGTCTGTATTAACGCCCCTAAAGCCCTTTCTTCCAGCACTGAAGTACCAACGATGCTGCAGCAGGGCCCATGAAGATGCTGCGCTTAGGGATACCGCATCTGTTCCCTCTGGGATAAGATCAGGATGCCCTTGCTCACTAGTGCTTGACTTTTTACAAACTCCAACTAATTTCACCAAGAGCACTTGTCCTATTCAGCAGCAGTATCTGCCCTGAAATCCAGAATTTGATAGCTTCCACACGAAACTTTTAAGTATATTGATATACTTCAATGTAGTTTATAGATATAATATAGATACATAGGTGGCAACCTTCGCTCATACACTGATTCTGGTTTTTAAAAACCATCTGTTATGGATTGGTGTGAAATATCACACGCTTAAAGCCCCCCCAGGTCAGAGGATCTTTAACAGTCATAGCATGGTTTGGGTTGGAAGGGACATTCAAAGTCATCTCATTCCAACTCCTCTGCCACGGCAGGGACACCTCCCACTAGACCAGCTTGATCAAGGCCCCATCCAACCTGGCCTTGAACACCTCCGGGGATGGAGCATCCACAGCCCCCCTGGGCAACCTGGGCCAGGGTCTCACCACCCTCAGAGTGAAGAACTTCCTCCTCATTTCCAATCTAAATCTTCCCTCTTCCAGTTTGAAGCCATCGTCCCTCATCCTACCACTGCAAGCCCTTGTGAAAAGTCTCTCCCCAGCTTTCTCGTAGGCCCCCTTCAGATACTGGATCAATATTATCAGCTTTCTCGGATTATTGAATAGATTATTGAATAATACCCTCAATGCCAGCCATTTTTTCTGAGATAATCTCTATTTTTTTTTTAGATGTAAAAGCATCTTGAAGCATTGTAACCAGGTATCAGAAAAAAAAATAGCCATGTCACCATACACCACACTCCACCCTCAACCCTTACTCGTTGTCTAATCAAACTGATGTAGGTGTGAGATTTTACACCCATCTAAACATATTATTGAAACTTTTGGCCACCTGTGGATGGGCTGGCATGAGAATCAGAGAATCACAAGCTCCACATGCTACCTACCCACACTGTCCATGCACACACAACATTCTCATGGTGTCTACTCAAGCTCTCCCTTCCTACTTGTAGTCACTTGAGAAGTCAAACAAGAAAGGAGCACTTTTGTCACAGAAATAAGAACCCAAGTAGAGGAAATACTCTATTAGCACATCCATCCCCAGGTTCTTCCTGAGCAGCAGGGGACCACGTGGAGCCAGGCCTGGCACACACATTTATGGGAAACCAGCATCCCCAGTTCAAGTAAGGACAACACGAGGGAGCAGCTGGGATTTCTGCTCCCTGTTGCACGAAGAGGACAGTACATTTCATCACCCATCACTTTGTTGCCACTCTTCCGAGAAACATTTAAAGGTCTCTGTAAACTCATTACTCAGGATAAAATACACGAATTTAGGCTCCTCCAACAACGTTCGGCATAAAGCTTAGCACGAAGTAAAAGCCAATATTGAAAAATCATTTCAAAAGCGTCCAAAGCGTTTGATGGGCACAACAGCAAGAGCACAGAAAAGAACCGCTGACATCTCCTTAGGATTCTTTCAGAGCTAAACTTGCAATAGCTATTGATTTTTTGTTTTCCTCAGCTATGTATACATTATTTAATACAACTGAACAGTTTGTAAACCAACTTTCTTGCGCTTCGGTAATATTGATGCCTTTTAGAAGGTTGAAACCTCCACTGAAAAGCTCAATTCCATCTAAGAAGCCTAAAATTCTGCATCTCAATCTAGACAAAAGCAAAAACTGTCTTTTTCTTAATTGACAGGGTTTTTTACGGTTTTCTAAAAGCTGACATTCATCGCGCTCTGCTTCTCCCAACAGAAAAGTTAACTTATTTTCCTTTTCCTTGTTCTCTTTCCCAAAACTTTATTTTCTTCCAAGTTCAAAAACGCTCACATTAGGCCAGCAGCCTTTTAAATTCAGCAACATCACTCCTACTATGGCCAAAAAAATCTATTACTTCAGAGAATACACCACGAAAATTCAGTATAAACAAGTATCAAACAATCTTTCCAGATAAGTAGTGGCTTATCCTATGCAGCCTAAAAGGCTTTTATAATATTTACATATCCTAACAGGAATATAGACATTTTTGTTGGGGAGAATTCAACAGCGCTGTTGTTATTTACACTAAAACAACCACTAATATTTCAACATAAATATTCATAGCCAGCGTGCCAGTCTTCCCTACCCTCCCAGCCAAGCACCGAGGCGAGATTCACGAGAGAGATGACAAATATAGATCAGAGAAGCAGGGCGAGGAGCTCACAAGCTCTCCCGGGGCTCCCCTGTGCCGTCGGGGAATGCACGACATCCCAGCCTCGCTCAAACCACTCAGGAGCTCCGGGAGACTTGGGAGCCCCTGAAAAGCCAGCTCAGTATATCAGAATATCAAGTATCTTAATTTAAAGCCGATCTCTGCCCCCATATTACCGATCTGCATTTCTTCAAGCCTTTTCTGCACAGTTTGACATTGAGACTAGTGCTGAAAACAGGCTAAAATTCTGTGGGCTCTGTTAAAGCAAACAAGAAGTAAAGGCTTTCCATGTTTTCCATGCGTGCTTTCCACGGTGACTTACGTCCAGCAGGCAGCTGTGGGAGGGAAACTGAGGCACCGAGTGCTGACGAGGCAGCCCCAAAGGCAGAACTCGGAGGAAAAAGCACTTACAGCCTCGATGGATTCGCTCTGTAGAAGAAAAAGGGGGAGGAGGAGATGAAGCCGTTTACCTAATAGCAGGGATCGCAGCTGCTTTCTACCTTTCCACATCGCATAATCCATCACGGCTATTAACAAGAAAGTGCATTTTAGCCCCTGGCACAGATGGATGTGATGAAGTTGCAGGACTCGCTTGCTCCCTGCCTCGTTACCTGCGGAATCAGAGGCATCTGTGGAAGGCTAACACGAGCCACCTGCTGATCTCTGCAGCGGGGGTTTCGCTCACCTGGCACGTAAAAGAACTACTGAAAATATGACTTTGCATTTCAACAGACCCCCCCCACTCCGCAGCCCCAGGCCTGCTCCTGCCCAGCACAGCAAGCTCTGCCTCGCCTGCTACCTAAAAATCAACTCTGCACATAAAAGAGAAGCAAAAGCTCCACACGAGGCTTCTGCTGGGGTGAAATGTCACATCTCTTTTTTGACTTGACTCCCAAAAGACAACCTGTGTAAAGGTCCTCTCAAGACGGAGCTAGGAAGAGGTTTCTTCTAGCAGCACATCGCTGGCAGGCCTCGCTCTGCTCTCCTCCCCATAACGGATGGGAGAAGCCGATGCACACACCACACCACACCTTGTTGCCAAGCTCAGGCTTGTGCATGTATTTTCACATCCTCATTAAGCTTCTGGGTGTGGACGCTGATAGGAACTTCCTTGTGTGTCGCAGATCTGCATGGCCGAGACGTTACCGAGATGTCCACACAACCTCCACCCCGTGCAGCTTTAACGAGCATCCCTTTCTGTCATGTACATCAGTTAAATCAACTCGGAACTTTCAGGCACCAGAGCACAGGCTTCTACTAGTTCTCCAACATCTCTATTGATGTGTCTAAACCATCTGCCATTGACATTATTTATCAAAGCCTGACAGCTCCACCAAAAACCAGCCAGGCCTTGCCCAGCCGAGCTTATCGGCTAAAAGATACAAGGCTTGACCTGAGGAGAGCCAGCTGTGCTGCAGAACATCTGTCAAAAGGCACCGGACAAGACAAATTCACTGCCTTTCGGCTGATAAGCCTAAGTGTATTATCCTAATAATCTAAGAGGAGCGGTCAGGGATGCGCACGACGAAGAGATGGCTCCCTGCAGTGCTTCCTGAAGCTTTACCTGTTCCTGCATCTGGATTTCAAACTGATTTTCCTTGCCTGAAGTGCCTGATGACGTTTCCTGCGAGTACTATCCAGGGCTCTCACTCCACGTTTTCTTTGGATGGGTTATTGCCAGCAGGAGCCTGATAACACGCACCAACCGCACGAGTCCCGGGTGTTGCTACCCCCCCGCACTTCATTCCGTTGCCTAAAGGTTGCTCTTAGCAGAGATGTCGCTCAGGAAGCACAAGCACGATAAGCTGTAACGCCTTTCGATAGCCCCACTTAGCTCAAACGCAGTTTTACCTCTACAGAGCCTTTCGCTGGAAGTCTGTTTTCAAAGGGAAGGTCAGAGCGACACAAATCCCACCTGAAATTCCCCAGGAGTGCAACCGGGATGTCCCTGCCCACAGCCACTCCACCGCGCTGCCAGCACCCACCAAAAACTTTATTGAATGGGAAGAGAGCTTGTAAATTAACTACTATCGACCAAAAGATACTAGAGTGTCTCAGGATGTAGCTACGTACTCTAGTATCCTGCAGTTAATAAGTTTTATTCTATTTATCTTCACAAGGGCATTAACACACATCTCAATGTTTCTACCACCTCAGAGAGGCCCTCCATCAGAAAACAGTAACTCCACACTGACTTAAGAACAACTTCTTACACCTTAAGAAGGCTCCTTATGGAAACAAGCACACAGGTACAGAGGGATGCACGCTTCACACTCTCTTAGTACAAGTTATTTCCATTTCTACACTTTTAAAACCAACTACATTTTCAACCTCAGTGAGTTTAAGCAGAAAGACGACTCCACGCTGATCTACTGGGTCAGGATGAATTTCAAGCACTACTTCAAAACTTATTTGCATAGATAAATATAAACCAGCATGCATTTGCGTCTCAACAGGTGGAATTACAGTTCTTTGAACATTAAAGCCTCCTTATTTTGGTGTATTTTAAGAGTTATGCACTTTAGGTACTTACTTCTAAGGCTGTGGAAGGACGTTCCTTGCTGAGATGTACTGCTACAAGGTCCCACAGAGCAACTGAAGGAGAACGTGGTAACCAAAGCCCCCCACGCCCAGCGAGGAGCATGTGACTACCTCCAGGTGAAGAGGTTTAACCACTAAAAGCCAGCCAGCCCTCTCCTCAGCTGTGTCCTACCTTCCAGCTGCTCCAAATGTGTGTGTGGGGGGAGTTAATCAATGTGAAAACTCTTTGCTAAGGCAACAAGTAACTAGACTCCTTTTTCATACACGTATTAATAATCCACTATTTCTACAGAATGTTTGATAGCAAGACGAGAGATTGTCTCCACGTTGAAGGTGGAGAAGGTGGCAGGTTCAGCTGGACGCACAGAAGAAGCTTATGGCAGAGGCTGGACTGGTCAGTGGTGCGAGCAGGCTGCTGAACTCCAGCTGATTGTTGATGAAGGCACTCAGGGTTACCCCGTCTTCCCCACCACTCCTGTCACCTCCATTTGCTGCTGGTTCCCAAACCCTGCTACACTGAAGGTTCAATAAGATGCACAGAAGAGGGACAGACTCAGTTCTAGACCAAACTCCTGGCTGGGGCCTTGAGCAATCTGGTCTAGTGGGAACGAGATGATCTTTGAGGTCCCTTCCAACCCAAACCATTCTGTGATTCTATGTGAGCAACGGGCAGGTCCCGCACGCACCCTGAGCCACTCTGCAAGCCCTCTGCGACTCGGGCTAGTGAGAAAATGAGCTGTAAATCATTCCCAAAGCACTTGCGGATAAACTGCAAACTAATTAATACCAGAATTATTGATGCACAGCAAATATTTTGCGAAGAATTTATCTGAAACTCTGTCGCCACTTTACACCTTACAGCATCGATTTATAAACCACTGAACAAACAGTGGCACGTCCAATAAATACTTTATGAATGTTTGCCAACAATTTATCTCACATAATATGGTATAAATACACTGCAAACACTGCAGTGTTTGAGTATGCCGCTTATAAATTACTACCTGTGTACCATCAACTCCAGTGAACAGAAACGTTCTTTGCTTTGCCCAACACAAGGAATTTAAAAAGGAATCTAGACCCACCCTTGGGGTGTAGCAGCGTGAACTACAAGCCTTGACTCTGTTTACTCAGTGATGCTGGGCTCTGCTACATCTCCATTCTCATTATCAGCCAAGCAGGTTTCTTCCTGCTGTGCCTTTCTTGAAGCTCTGGAGAAGTTCCCCAACAAGCATGCATTATCTGTAGGCTCCTCTACCTGAGTTTAAGAGGAAGAAAAGCTCCTTGACTTTGCTTAAGGTTCTTGAGGGCTGGGACTGTTTAGTTTTTAACTAACTAACCTGTGGGCTGGAACCCCTCTTCTGCAAGGACTGGCTGAGAGAGTTGGGGTTGTTCAGCCTGGAGAAGAGAAGGCTCCAGGGAGACCTCGTTGCAGCCTTTCAGTATCTGAAGGGGCCTACAAGAAAGACGGGGAGAGACTTTTTACAAGTGCTTGTAGTGATAGAACAAGGGCTTCAAACAGGAGGGGGGGAGATGTAGATTAGAAATTAGGAAGAAGTTCTTCACTCTGCGGGTGGTGAGACCCTGGCCCAGGTTGCCCAGGGGGGCTGTGGATGCTCCATCCCTGGAGGTGTTCAAGGCCAGCTTGGATGGGGCCTTGAGCAACCTGGTCTAGTGGGAGGTGTCGCTGCCGAGGTCCTTTCCAACCCAAACCATTCTAGGATTCTATGAACTACTAAACGTTGCTACTTCCAACACTTCTTACAGACAATGCTCTTTTGCGTGCCTGCATCCATCTGCTTTCCCTTGAATGACCCTCAGATAAAAAGCCCTTTGGGCAAAGACTACCTTTTCCTTACACTCTCTACAGCAGCTACGACTACGGACTCTGGATCCAGGACTGAGGGGTAACCAAAAATACTCACTCAAACAAGGTCTGATTCATTTTCTTATTACACCTCTTAAATGCCCGGTGCTCCAACTTGCCCAGCTTCAGAGAATACAGGGGAAATAGGCCTAAATCAGTCAAATGTCCATGATGCCTGCCACAACCTCAAAAATGTCCTACCGGTACACATGTATCTAGAGGAAATCACAGATCTCAAGGTTTTAAGATCAGAAAGTGCTGCTGTGCTCAGACTGTCTCACCTCCTGCCCAAGGCAGGCCAGCGAAGCTCAGCCAGCCTGTGATCCTGCGGTCACCAAAACCACAGGGATTTCTCACGGAAGGCTCCGGGCAGCCAGAAAAGGCTGCCTGTGAGCAACCTGATTAATGTGAACTCTGTGTTCAGCAGGAAGCTGATCTAGATGACCTCCAGAGGACCTTTCCAGCGCACGTTTCCTTACTATTCTATGATTTAGTTTGGCTGGCCCTTTTGCTTTTAATGCCCGAAATGTCCAAGTGCAGTTGAGTTCAATCCTTCCCTGAAAATTCAGCTCGAGTGAACACGCAAGTCACAAGATGGTGACTTAAGATAGATTTTGCTCTAAATTGCTGGGACGTGCATTTTCTTTTCCCCCAGTAGAACACTAACATCACCGTACATGCTGCCCTGCTCTCTTTTCCAACTCTAAATCCCCCAAGGATTTGGGAGGAAAAGACTTTCTTTTTCCTTCTGCATCAGCCCATCAAGACCCCCTCGTTCCTGCTGCTCTGAGAACGCACTCTGAGCAAACAAGAGTGCTTCAGATCACTGGGGAGCCCGCAGCACTGATTGAAAGTCACGAGCTACCATCCCTTTTGCATCATCGGATTGATTCTGCTTGCCTTTTTCATACACAAAATATCACTGGGGGGTGATAGGGAAGGGTGGAAGGCGCAGAGGGCTTGTTTGACTTTATTTCTCTCCCGCTTGCATCAGAAGTTATCAGGGAGACCAAGGCTGCACCGGTGCGAAACGCGGGGCCTAAGATGGAGGCTGCATCTCGAATTGAAACGAGACAGGCCGACAGCTTGGAAGGAATTAAAAGAGTAAAATGCTGTTCCCAAGGTCATATAGTAAAGGAGTAGCAGAGTCAGAAACTCCAGGGAGTTGAGGCAGCAGGTCCCCCGGGAGCTCCCGCAGCCGCTAACGCAACGAGCTGTCTTATACGGGGCACTGCTTCCCAAGGGCAAGGCTGGTCACTTGTCTTCTCCAGAGTGCCCCGGGGGAACGCAACAGGAACAAGAGCTACCACCTGGCCAGGCGGCAGCTGATCATCTGCATCTCGCCTCCCTGAGAGGCATTAACTCCTGAGCTGCTCAGGGCTGCCCAGCAGACGCCTGATGTTTCAGCTGCTCCTGAGTTTGGAATGATGCTCTTCCTTTTCTGCTCCATTTTGGATACTTCCTAGAGGGAAAAAACCAAAAAATACAAAAATTACTACGAGAAGCACGAACGCGTTTAGCAGCTTCTTTGTAGCTATTTAGAAAACTTGTCTTACCTGCAGTTCAATCATACGACAAAAATAAACAAGAAATTATATATATATATATATATATCTTGCTAAATTTTTAAAGTCACCTAAAGAATTGCCTGGGGTGATGGATCTTCAAGCCACCGAAGCTCGTCATGGCTTCAAAGCTTGCACATAATGTTCACATCCATCTCTGCAGCTCACGGAAGACCTCAGAAGTGCTGAGCTAGCACTGGAGGGCTGCTTGGCAGCGACTTTGTGGGAGAGAACCCTGCGATCTGCCTGCCTCGAATGTCATTTTATTTCTGCCGTACTAGACTCTGTCTTAGCATAGTAATGACAAAGGTGGAATGTATCCCTCGACTCCAGTAATGACTAATATAATTCTCTTCTGTAGACTAATTTACTTTAACCTGCCTACATATTATTAAAATGCCAGCCACCAGGGCAGCAAAGCAAATAATGGGCGTTAAGTAGGAGTGAAATAACTGCCCGAGAAACAAATGAAGGAGTATTTGGTGCTGCTGCTCCGCTCAGGACCCAGAACTGCTCTGCTTTGGGGTTTCCTTATTCTGCATTTGACCTAAGACCTCGCTCTCTGTCACCAGTATGCAGTTAGGCTGGCTGTGTTTTTAAGGAAAGGGCTGGTTTATTATTTGCCAGTGATAATTACACTTGCTAAAATAATTATCATCAGCCCTTTGCCTTCCAGTGAGGAGCAGGATTCTGTGGTGATGGGGAAGAGCATTTTCTGTTCTCGCGGGGCACCGGGGAGCACACTGTGGGTCCCTGAAACCTGCTTGCCCCCATTTTCTAGGGAGCGAGGAGAGATTTTACTTCTTGCCCTCTAACAAGCCCCAGGTCTGTCAGAGCCTTCTTTATGTTAGGAGGAAGGCATTCCAATGCTTGTGCGTGGCCAACAATATGGCAGGCCTTTGCTTTTTCTTAAATTCAGGCAAGGTTCCAGCTCCATGGACCTGCAGCCTTACCAAGCCCCCTTTCCTCTATATAGGTTTAAAAAAGTGAGTAGTGACATTTAAAGGAGCCCAATTGCAAGAATCACCTAAAAATTAATCACCTTCAATACGCAGTACATTAGACCCTTAAATCTTCAGGCAGCTTAAAAAATATCTAGAAAAGCACTAGCCTTCCCGTGTACGATGTGCCAAATTCCTTCAGGGACTTTTTCCAATAGGGAGTCAAGAGAAAATTGTGTTTATCAATCATCAGAACACTTTCAATTCATTACGGAAAAGGGCAGCTTATTCCAAAAGATTTCTAACTCTCAAAGCAAAATATTGCCAGCCCTGGAAATCATTCCGAGCGGCAGACTGCTTTCACAGACTCCTTCTCCTTGCTTGCAGATCCTACCCACAGCATTATCAGGACAGTATAATTTCAGTGCCCTACTGACATTTGCAAGACAATTATTAGCTAGACAGACAGGCAGCAGTCAATTTTTTCCCCGAGTCTTCCAGAACCTGTTATTTGATCACATCAGTTGTTTTCTTTTGCACAGCACAAAGTTCAACAGCTTTGGTCTGAAGGTCAGCCTGACGGGTTTTTTTCCTCTCCTGGGAAGGCAGCAGTCTTCTTTGGGAGCTCTGCAGCACTCGGCCGCTGGGCAAGGACCACGAAGAAGCCATCGCAAGCAGACATTCCGTAATGAGTCCTCTTCAGTAACGCCCTATTTTCTAGGAGAGGAATCACCGGGGATGCTGCAGAAGGTTTTATTTCCTGGGTCTTACCTGGGCAGCTGCGAGTTGCTCCATTCTCCCCTTCAGAGCAGTCACTTCTCTCACAAGAACTGTATGAGGAGGAGTACAAAGATCTTCCCTAAGAAGAGTTCGGATATATTTTTAAGGTGAAGTTGAAATACGACCACATGATTCCAGGAACTGACACTTAAAAACCAAAGAAACAAATACGAAACCCAGACCAAAAGAATGCAGATGAACTATTACCGTCTCGGCTTTCTGCATTACAGTTGAAGACTATGGGTTTTTTCCAAATTTTTTTGGCTTTAACTGCAGCCACGGCAATTTAAGCTTCAAATTCTGCTAAATCTAGAGTCCTGGATAGACTTGCACAGAGTCCCTTTAGTTTTTTTAGTTTGATCACCACAAACCACCCAACACGAGCTCAGTACATGCTGCAACGACTCCTGCTTTGCTCTAAACCAAACCACGACATAAACACGTAGCTCTTCATGCCCTTTAACTCTTCAGTAAGGTGTAACTTCATGCCTTCCACTCTTGGAACATTACCTCCTTAATTGTCAAGAAGACAAAGAAAAGTTACAGGGTTTTTGCCCAAACTGCCATCAGTGCATCAACGGCAGAAACCCAGCAACATTTCAGGCAGAGAGTTCATCCAGGAGGCCGGGCACACAGGAGTCTATTTTTCTCCTTGGGCAGCACAATTCCCGATAATTGCAAAGAAAATCTCTAATCTGAGTCTAATGCCAGTTCCAAACCAACGCTAAAATTACTCTAAAATCAGGAAATGAAAGAAAGGGAGTTTAATTTTACCCTCCCTTTCGGTGGTTACAAAGTTGCGTTGGTGATTATAATTGGAATTAAAAAATAAACAGTCATTCTCCAGCAATAATACTTCTCCAGCAGCTGGGGGCTTAAGGAAAAGCCACATAAAAAGACCGTAAGTATTCCTGCCTGACACTTCCTCCTCTGGTTTTGCTAGTATCAGGCTGGCAGAGACACGACCACCCCCTCAAAAACTGAACCGGAATGATACAAGCGTCTTTAACGAACCTCAGACTAAACCCACCACCATGCTCATCTGTCAGGAGCACGGCAATGCCACCGCGCTTCTGGTGCTCCTTGAAAGATGCTCTACTGCTGATCCAGAGCCCCCAGCAGCCACGTTCTTCCATTTCCAGCTCAAGGGGCTGTGGGTCAATGTTGGAACCTCAAGGCGCAGGGAACGAGCGTTTGAAGCAGCCTTCCCCCTCCATCCGAGCACTGCCAACGCTGAGGGACCTCAAGATGTCTACTAGAGCTGGCTGTAACCTCACCACCGAGCTCTTCCCTCTGTTTTCTTCTTCTTTCCTAACGCTTCCATCTAAAGGTGTTACCTGCCAGGCCGAGCTGCGCGCGTCCGTGGCTCCCTGCAAGCTGCCTAGCGCTGAGCGCGTACATCCACACGTATTCCTCCTTTCAGAGAGAAACAGAGCAGTTTTTCAGGCAAGAAACACAGCAGATAATATCATATCACACATACGATAAGAGCCTCCACACTTCCAGAAATTCATTAAGGCTTTACCTTGTGGCCCAGTGTATTTGGCGTAAAAATACATGATATAAATACTGGAAATAATCACGGAATTCATTATGATCTAAGCTCCGTTATTGTATTATTGACCCTCCAGTTGAAAACTTGTACCTTATTTTCTAATCTGAATGGGTTTAGCTTCAGCTCTGGGTCTCCATCTGAAAAACCTGCCTTTGGATAGAAGAAACAAAAAATAAACCTTTAAGCAAAAAAAAGGCTTCTCCTCCCTCTCCCCCCTCCTCCATGCCCATAGAAGTGATTTGATAAAATCACCTCTTAAACCTTTTCTCAGACAAGCCAAATAAATTGAGCTTCTTCAGATTCAGGGCTTTTAAACCTCAAAAACAATTCCTTGAGCTCTCTCTGCGAGGCGAGGTGAAAGAGGGCAAAGCACTGTTCCCTGCTTCCACCGAGTCACCGTGTCACACACCCAGAGAAATCATCCAAACAGTAGCTTGGCTGTGGTGTCCCAACCACAAAATAGTATGTTTATTCTTTTTTTTTTTTTTTTCCCCCCCTTTTTTTTTTTTTTTTTGTCGTCATTTTATTGATAAAAACTACACAAAAACTAACTGATCATAATAATTAATTAAAAAAACAAAAACCAATGTTACACATTCTCCTGTGTTTTAGAAATTGTGTCAGCCAGTGAGTTTCACCAAATGCTCTTGCTTTAAAAGATTTTCCTTCCGATCCATTACAAGCACATCACTCCCATTTTGGCTCCCAAACGTCCATTAATTTTGCTCAACAAGCACCGCTGGCCTGTAAATATGAGAGTCGTTACTCCATTGCATGATTTCCCCTTTTTTTAGAGCCCGAAAAGTAATTATAGTGTCAACAATGAAGCACAATGAAGATAGTAAAAATCAAAAGCACCCTCCATAGTGTACAGCCTGTGTCTTAAATGTACATGCACCCACGTTTCTTTGTTGCTGCTGCATCAATTGCCAATGTCCTTTTGGTTCAACATAAGCTTTAATGCCCATGTTTGAAATATTAGCGCTTGACCACGTTAAAAAAAAAAACCAAAACAAACCAAAAACCAAAAAGAAAAGGAAAACAACCAAAAAAACCCCCAAACCCCCAGAAGAAAAAAAAAAAGAAAATATATTTCTATCTTTCGCTTGTTTCAAAAGAACAAAAATATTAAACAAATCTTTGAAGAGTAATAAACACTTAAGAAGGAAACATGGCTGGCCCACCCAAACCCTCGCCCTCCCCAGTCCCCTTTATTTTTACCTGTGGTTCTCCTTCCCTGGAACCGTGCAATGTAGAAAAATCAAATATACAAACAAAACTCTTAATCCATCCCTTTATGTAGCTAGAGTGAAATCTATTTTTTTTTTTTTTTTTTAATAAGAACTCGACAATCTCTCTTTTAATATTTACATTGAGGAATTTGTTTGAAAGTTTAAAGCAAAGAAAATCCTGAAGTTCTCGGTGTGTACTGCAAGACAGCGTGTCCACAGTCCGCGGAGCTCGCGCTTTTCCCCACTTCCCTTTGTCTGCGCTGGGACATTTGGAACTGGAATGGTAGGTTTGTGTTTCTTGGCCCGGTAATCTCTTCTGAGATGAAAAGTCCCTCAGAAGAAGGCCCCGCTCCGCCCCCTGAAGACGTTGTCTCCATCGTTAGTTTGGTATTCTCTCAATGTAAATGGCTGGAGCAGCCGAACGTGCGATTGTAGCTATGAAGCTGTGGTCTCGACTGAGTTCCAGGTTGGTTGTCTCAGCCTGCTCCCGGGACATGGTGTCGTACCCCTTATTTACATGGAGAGGCTTGTGAGCTTGGCAGTATCCGATCACCGGTTGGTCGTAACTGTAATAGGGTAAAGTCTTCATGTGGTGAGGAACCTGCGCCAGAGAGACAGAGATCAAAAGAGAGAAACGTGTAAATGCCGGGCTTGGTCATGCGTCTGTAGAGATCGCAACACAGCCTCAAACCCTCTGGGTGCTCAGCACGTCTGCGTTCCTCACACAGTTCCTGCAGCAAGAGAAACCTTTGAGGCTTCTAGGTTGGCTGTAGCACTCACAGATGCCTCTTGAAGAGGACCGCTGCCGATGTCGGCCAGCGGGTCCCCACTCATGGGTGGAGGTTACATCTGCTGAAAGCTCATGGAACCACAGACTCATTCCAGCTACTTTCCACTTCAGATACGTGTTTATGGGCAGAGATTCAAAGGGTTAGCGTGCTGAATTCTGACCTCTTTTTGGACAATCCGGCTGTGGAGGGTAAACTGGCAGCTGCTGGTAATAGAAACCTTTTTAAAAATTGGCCGTTTGTCCAGTGCTGAGCCTTTCTGCCCAGCTCAGACCAGCCCGAGCATGCTGAAGGACTGCAGAACCTGGCTGCCGCATGTGCAGCTTTCAGCACAGCTGGAACATGTGTTCCTTTCTGCTCCGACAAAGCTGCTTGCCCAAGGTCACGGTTTCCTGGGTTCTTTATCTTACAACCTCACCAAGAGAAACGCTATCAAAGGGGTTCAACTGATGCTCGCTGGAGCCGAGCAGAGCCCCAGCTTGTAAAAATGGTCACGTAGCTGAAAAGTCTGCGAGATCTACCCTGAATCCCATCTTTCTTCTTCATGGAAATACCCAGAAACTACCAGACCCCACCTTCTTTTTTGTTTCCATAGGCATCCTATGCTTGCAAATGTTAATCCTAGAACTAAATCTGATTTATGGCACAACATCAGATACAAATCTTTGCAGATAATTTTATCATCTGCAAGAGATGAGCTGATCAAGTAGAAAGAAATATGCTCTTAGGGAAAAAAAAAACCCAAACCACACACTGCAGGAGACACAGGCAAGAGTTTATTCTAACGCTGCCAGAAAACCTGAGCTCATTATAGCTGGAGATACCCCACATATAATTCAGCCTTGTAACAAATGCCTTTTTATTTTCCGTGCCGAACTTTAACTGAAGACTACAGAGCTTATTTATCACAAATTTCCATTGCATGGGGTGTTTCATTCAAAAAAAAAGCATGAAAAAAGCAAAGGCATGAAGACTAATGATGAGTTTTGCAGGGTCAGAGTTCCTCTTGCACTCCGATCTCCTCAGCAGTCAGATCCCCGCCCCTGCTTCTCTGCAGAACACTGGAGAGACTCCAAAACTCTTCCACTAGCTGGAAAATTCAGCTGAAAGCATCACTTTACATGACAGCTGAACGGCAAGAATGCAGAAGACAAGCTGCTCGGTAGAATTTGATGGGACAACTGCGTTCACTGGTGGCTCAAATTCAGCCACAGTGCAAGAAACTGCAACTCCCTTTGGATACAGCAAGATCCGTGCCAAGTCCTATCAGGGCGTGAATTTGTCCTCAGCCTTTAAGGCAGCTCTTTATGATTCCATAAAAGCCAAGGACTGTTTGTGTTCTGCAGAGCCGAGAGATTGAGGTCCCGGCTTTACAGCGATCACACACAGTACATTAACCACCCGAGGCCTCTGCGCAGCTTCGCTCGCTTGTTTTCTCCCCTTCTCCAAAGAGGACTCAAAAGGATCAGGATCTCAACAACGTCCCTGAGCGGTGGATAAACACGTTTCCTTTTTGACTGTTTCTCAGTAGTTTTATAGAATCTCTCATTTGTTTGCGCTTACAAGTCAGGTTTGCACGTGTCTGAAATCATGTCAGTAAGGGTCGCTGTGCTGTGTGCGTGGGGAAGGAACAGGTTGTGGGCCCTCCATCCCTGGAGGTGTTCAAGGCCAGGTTGGATGGGCCTTGAGCAACCTGCTCTAGGGGGAGGTGTCCCTGCCATGGCAGGGGGTTGGAACGAGATGATCTCTAAGGTCCCCTCCAACCCAAACCATTCTATGCCTCTATGGTTCCAAGAAGGTGGATATCCTTTCTCAGCATGGAAAATAAAATCAAAGAGGTGTAGCAGGCAATCTACAAGGTTAAGGGGTTGCAAGTTAACTTGTAGAAAGCTTTTCTAGGGTAACGAAGCCCAGCAATGGATTTGCATCTCCTGTTCTCAGGCCTGGCCCTCGTACTACTCTTCCTCTTCCTCTCTGGAGTCCAAGATCCCATCAAGGGAATTAAAAAAAAAAATAAAAATCATGTCAAATGACTGTAAGAAGCATTACCCTTGAGGCACCTCTAGTGAAGACTGAATGAAGAAATTCCAACAGTCATCACCATGCCCACCCCTCCAGCTGGTTCTCTAGAATCGAGGTAACAACCATACGAATGAAACGGGCTGTCCTTTCCTTCCCTGAAGCACAACATCCCATTTTCAGAAAGACAGGAGGGATCAGTCTTCATTTACAGTGACGTGACCAACGTGACCATACCTGACACCTGAGCACACAAAAGCTTTGCCAGGACACAGCTTTGACTGTAGAACCACTGCAAATGTGGACACCCTTCTATCACCCTCAGCCTGGTGCAAGTAAAAACGATGGAAAATACCAAAGACACTGTTCACTCCAAACAAAGCTGATACTTTTCTATTTTCTTCTGATTCAGAGATCAACAAGACATATTTAAGAACATCTACGTTGTTGAAAATTAATTTCATAAGTATTTTTGCTCCAGGTTCTGAAGTAGCTTCTTTGTTGTTTCATTATTGCTATGGAGCTAATAATGCCTGAGATACTGAGATGTGACCTTGGACAAGTCATTTTATGAGCTGGAAAATGAGAAGATGAAGCCTTGCCCCTGCCTGCCCTTGGGGACTGGAGCTCTCTGAGGCAAGGGCGGTTTGTGCAGGGACTAAAACAACACAAGTTCATCCTGGGCTGGGGCCTTTCAGCTGTTGCGGCCTCCAAGAGACAAAAGAGCAGATGATTAGAGTGAAAAATAAAATCCAGACAGGTCACCAAATACCTCAGCCAATAGATATGGCCTCTGGGCTTCTGTCATCTCTATCTCAAGGCCTTTTCCATGGAAGACACATTTTTCACTGGCTAGGAAGTGGGAGTAAGGCTGGGAATTTACCTGCCAGCAAATCAAAGGCAGAGTCAAGCCCAGACCTGGGATCCTCTAGCAAGGTGTCCTTCTCTGTCTCCTCCTGCCATTAACCACAGCCATTTGTGCTACTAAATTCTTTAAATTGAGTTTTGGAAGAAGTTCAGTTGTAAACAAAGATAAAGAGCTGCTCACGTGGAAATACAACAGATACAAACCAAACCTTGTTCTTTCATTTAACCTGTGAGAACATCCGATTCAGCTCCTGGCTTCATGTGCTCACTCCTGGTTATGATCCACAACAGCACTGTCTGCTGCAGCTCAGGGGTGGGACACAGAAATGCCAAGACCTTCAACAGCTGATGATGCATGTGTCTATTTGCAGCATTTTCGGAATAATTTCTATAAAAGACGCTGCCTAATACTTAAAATCATAGAATGGTTTGGTTTGGAAAGGGCCTCAAAGATCACCTAGTTCCAACCCCCCTGCCATGGCAGGGACACCTCCCACTAGACCAGGTTGCTCAAAGCCCCGTCCAACCTGGCCTACTTGAAGGATTAAAACTTTCTGCAGTAGGAAAAACATAAATCAATAAGAGAAGGAACCCCAAAGTCATGGATGTACACGTGATGGACAACGGGGTTTAGCCCATGTAAGTGACCATACTGTCCATGCAGCGTTGCAGATAGTTCATTAAGTCAATAAATTACTCCATGCTCTGGAGAAAGCCTTGACTCTGTTATGCAATGAGCTTGGTGCCTGATAAGCAATGTAAGTGTTCAGTGAGAGTCTGGGGCTCATAGGCTGGATTAGTTCGCTAGTGTTGACTTCTGAAGTCTACACCTCTGTAGATCTTCACTCTACACATAATAAACATTGCATCTGAGCAGCCACACACTTCAAACAAAGGTTCTATTACAAGCACGATTTACATAAATCCCCAGCTACAGGAGGAAGATAAAAGATTTAGCAGTGGAAATTTAGGAATGCAAATGTTCCCTTTCGCAGTGGAGTTGACATTGGAGAGGTGAAGAGCTCAACGGCCTCGCTGCAGCGTAAGGGCTCCCTCAAAACGAGCTTGAGTCTACCTGAAATTCAGTGAAATTCTGGCCTGCATTAAAAAGCTATTTCTCAACATTTCCCCATCTACTTTTCCTTTGTTATCCAACAGCGATGGTCAGTTAACCCCTCTGTGGTTCCAACAGGCCAATACACGTATCCACATTCCAATTCAGATGCTTTGTCTTCTTGATTTTTTTTACACCACACAATGTTACCAGCTGCTTTACTTACGCCAGAAATATTGGGAGGTAGATCAGCTAACTTATTCTATGGAATTCTGGTGATGATTACACAAGAAAGTTCTATTAAAAAGATTAAATGATAAGATTTCACAGAATCACAGAATTGGTCTGGTTGGAAGAGACCTTCAAGATCATGAAGTCCAACCGTTCCCCCAGCACTGCCAGGGAACCACTAAGCCCTGGCCCTCAGCACCACATCTCCACGGCTTGGAAACCCCTCCAGGGATGGGGACTCCACCACTGCCCTGCCCAGCCTGGCACAGCCCTTCACAGCCCTTGTGGGGAATAATTTTTTCCTGATGTCCAACCTATTTCAGCTCGAACTTCTGCTTCTCAGGGGTGCAGCCATTAAAACCTAGATTTTTACCGAAGCGTCAATGAAAGTCCTTATTCTGCAACCTGAAAAGTGTATTAGCCACTGAACCTGGTGAGCTTCAAAGAACACTGGATTAAGGTCTAAGTGAGTATCAAGTGACCTTATTTCTAACCCACTTTTCTCTCTCTCCCACCTCTCATGGTATGTTTAACACCCTCATATGCTCTTAATTTCTGGCACTGTCTCCTCCTAACAGGACACTTCAGACAACCTGAAATTCAGCCCTGACGTGAACTCTGAATTATGACACCTCGCTATCAAGTAATGCCAAGGGAATTTTAACAGAATACCAAGTTCTTCATGCAGACTGCAACTTCTGCTGAAGTATTTTCTTCTGTGCTTGCAGCAACACACTTACTGCAGTGAAGACTTGTTGAGGAGCAGAGATTAACTCTCCATCTCACTCAGCATCACTCCCAGTCCAGCAGGATTTAATCACTAGCAGTCCCAGGTTGAAATAATTCCCTGGCAAACTGTTAAATCAAATTTTGGAAAGGCAGGTTTTCAGAACGGATCTACTTCATGTTGGAAATATTATGAGATTTTTCTTCACGCTCAATTTTGAAGAAAGATCTCCCACCATTCATTAGCCTGCAGAGAAGGCAATTCTTCCTGGAGAAACGGGAATGGCTGTGGATTTCTCAGGGACTCACTAGCAGAATTATCAACAAGTGGACAGAAATGTAATATTGGGAAGGATGGACAACACCAGCACGGTTCCTGGGGGCCCGTCTGTGGTGGGACAGATGCACTTAGTTTTTTTTTCCCCCGAAAGGAGAATGGTATCAAGGCACAAACTGTCACAGGATCCTCAGAAAAGAACCTGAAACGTGGAGCCCAGCAATACAAGTGATGCACTCTCTGACAAGCAGACAGTTTCAGCTGTCTCGGTCTGGCTACCTTGGCTTCAGATGTTCACTGTTTAGACTCTGCACTTTATATGTCTTCAATTCTGTGGCTTCTGTTTTCAAAGAGAAGGAACACTGTTTTTAAAATGAAAGACCTGACGGAAAACGCGGTAGGACACCCACCGCTGTCTTGCAGTAGACACATTTTCCCTCTAAAAACCAAAAATGAAGCATGAATATTCTCGAGCAGCTGAACATCATCTGGTTTCGCATTTGCTCATGCTCTATAATCCACGTAAACTGATTTATGTGTACATACTCGCCTAGTTAATGATTACACGATTAAATTACACGCAACTTTAGAAGTTGCCCACATGCAGTGGAAACTCGGAGTTACAAAATATGGAAGCTATGTTTTCTCATTAGTGCTAATATTTAGTCTCAGAACACCATGATTTCATTGCTGAATTAGCTTCGTAGCTGTTGATAAATCAAATTCAGAGCTCATTTTAAAACCTATCATAATTTAGAGTCAAAATAAGCCAGATACACTCTCATGGCTTCGCGATTAGTGAAGCACAGAGCTTCACCTTCGAGAGAGATCGATTAGGGGCATTAGGCAGCTATAGCGGGTATGAACCATTTCAGTGGACTTCACACTGCTGAAAAATCAGAGCTGGAACACCCCTTTGGAGTCGGCTCAGAAAAACATACCTGTCCAGGAAAATGTACCATAGAATCATAGGGTTGGAAGGGACCTCTGGAGATCATCTCGTCCAACCCCCCTGCCAGAGCAGGATCACCTAGAGCAGGTCGCACAGGAACACGACCAGACAGGTTTTGAAAGTCTCCAGAGAAGGAGCCTCCACAACCTCTCTGGGCAGCCTGTTCCAGTGCTCTGCCACCCTCAAAGTAAAGAAGTTCCTCCTCATGTTGAGGTGGAACTTCCTATATTGAAGCTTGTGCCCATCACCTCTTGTCCTGTTACCGGGCACTGCTGAAAAAAGCCTGGCCCCGTGTCACCCCTTGAGCCACCCCTCAAGTATTTGTTTTACACTTATGTCCACTGTAAGAATCCTACAAACTGATCTCATGAGCATCTTGCTTCCATTTAGACTTGGATCCTATCGGTCCAGCTGGAATTGTGAGTCCTGCCAGTTCCTGAACTACAGCTGCTGAACGTGCTTTGGACCAAACCACAGTTTCCTACTCAAAACAAGCAGTGAGTGGCCAGGACAAAGCCTGCTCTCCCCACTAGATCTGGGGCTTAAATCAAGGTCTTTAGAACCAAGTCTGAAATCTTCGGAAGGATGGAGGGGTGGGGGATAGGACGGCTTCTTCACATACGGAAGAGAAGCCTTTTCCTGATCAAAAAATTACCTGGAGATAAAAGGCTGTGGTCGGCAGGTCTCAGACCAAGTCCTACTAAAGAACATCAGTGGAGATTTGGAGACTTAATACTACAAATGACTGACAGGCGGGTCATTAATCTTACTCAATTCTTGTATTTCTGGGAAAATGTGATCTCAAAATTGCCACAGACTGTCAGAGGAGAGGTCTCAGTGTGAAAAATGTAGAGAAACAACAGACAGGAGACACGGGGCAGAAGACAGTGCAGCCGTCAGTTACTTCTGCACATCCTATTAACTGTCTATTTATAGTTCATAAAAAGTTAACTGATAATTAATAACTACAGGAATTAAACAAACATCGTTGTATTAGATATGATTACAAGCATATTAACCTAATGAATTACATGTCACGTTAATAAGCAATTTATGGATATACAGGACCATGTAACACTCTGCAAAGTTGATTGATTTGATATAAAACACAGTTAATTAAAATATATCTATTAATTTCTTACATGGCATTAAAATACTCACCAACTCCAAACCACCCGTAAGCTGCACAGGGTATACCATAAAGAGAGAAGTTTATGATGTATTCAGCCATCCTTGCAGAGAGCACTTCATGTTTTAAACCCCAGCCCACCACCACCCTGTCAGCTCCACCGGCACCGCGAGCTGGATTTGAAGTTTTCCTCTCCTTCCCTCCAGATAACTTCCAAATCCTTCCATCCCATCACACAAACTCCTTTCCCTTTCCACCCGAACCTCTCCAGGGGCTAGTTAACCGAGTGTAGATCAGGAGGAGAAACCCCATGCACCCCACTGCTCCCTCTCAATCAGGAAACGAAAAGCCTTCCCTAAAGGAAACTCCCAGAAAGAAGAAAGTCTTCGAAGCCTTGTTATTGTTCCTTGGGCAAAGTATTTCTTTTAAATTGCTTTCCTGTTTCTTTCTTTTTTTTTTTTATGGAGTATCTGGCTCCTGACAAAAAGGCCCACTGACGGAGAACGAGAAAGTGAGGTTCCCAGTAACCTTCGATTTCCCGCCGTGGAGGGCCGATAAAATGAGCAAACAATCCAGCTATTCTAATTGGAAAGCCATTAATATTGCTTTCAGCGCTATTAGGATAATTTCCTATAGAATTCAATAGGAATAGGAGCTTGGTGGTTCCAAAAACCTTGTGTGTGGCTTAGGGAGGGAAGATGAGTTTTTCAAAAGCGATGAGTTGGTTGTAGCAGTCACCCATCTAGATCCCTTTGGGTGCCTCTCCAGACCTAACTACACGTACCTTCAAAAAGGAAAGCTCTCGAAAGGCAACTCTGCTTTCATTTACACGCTTTAGTAAGCTCTGTTCTCCCCAGGATAGCTGCTCCCTATGCGTTGCATTAAGAGCTGCGAAGTGTAGATCATTTGTACTTAGCCTATCAGGACAAGTCAAAAGTCCATCTAGCCAAGTCTCCAAGGGATCAAGAAGAAAGAGCAGAGCAGAGGTCAACAATCCCATAATAACTTCCACAGAGCATTCTCCTGACCTCCAACGCTCCCAGCTTCAGTTAGCTTTCTAAATTGCTGGCATTTCAGGCCTGAAATGCTACGGAGCTGGACCTTCTAATGTATTCAAGAGCCTGAAGCGTCCTCACAGGCCCCAGGTCCAGCACAGCGGTTGGGAATCGGAGCACACTGCGCCTGTCGGAAAAGAATCATGACACTAAGGGAAAAGGTAGAGCTGTTTTTCCATGCAGCGACCATCAAGATGGCAACCTGCTCCATCCATTACTCACAATAAATAAGTAGAGTATTTAATATGAACATCTGCTAATGTTGCTGCCACAGTGACAAATGAAGGCCCTGGAGAATGAGTGAGATAAGTCGTTGTCTCCTATTAAAATACTGCCTTTTCACGACATCTGCCTGGAATTTATCGTGTGCAAAAGAGCTATCCAGAAATCGATGCCTTCTTTAAAGATTTGTAAAGACTATTTAAAGTTGTATGTGGATCCTGTACATCAAGAGAGCAAAAATGTGCTTCCTCAAGCTGGAGAAACGTTGACTCACGTTGTGCAATATTTTGTCCTTAAGAGATGAGTAGGTACAAACAACATGACGGCTTATGATTAAACCTCACCCCAGTGCCAGGGAAAGGGACGCTGGGCTCCTATTCAGACTGATAACAGAAACAGAAGTTTTCTATGTTATCTAGTTATACTATACCCAAAACGTTTGGGCTGGGATCAGATGACACGGTCCCAACTCCTTTTTGATTAAAAAAATGCTTAGAGCCACATTTATAATTGGCACTAATCCCATTTAATATGGCAGTGTTAAATATACAGATAACATCCAGCCTCTGCATCCCCAACAAGCTGCAGCATGAAGGAGTCCTTCTCCTCTGCCATCGTTTAAAATCCCATGCTCACCATTACGACATTGACCTAAGAGAGCAGACCATTTATTTTTCACTGATCTCAAGACAATCTGAAGGGGTGCCAAAGAAAAGAAGAGAATAAATAAAGATTAACTGGCAGAAAAAAAAATAAAGAAAAATAAAATAAAGAAAAAAGATGCTTGCGCTACTGTTGTTCCACCTGATCTGGGGATCAGCTGGTCCACAGCAGATCATCAACATCCAGAGCTGTTGATAAGGAATGTCTTAAACTAAAGAGAAACAAGGAAAACGTCGCGACTGTAAACCGAGCCCAAGTTCAAGGAATTACTCATTTCCTCTGAGAAAACGGCGAGATAAATTCAGTCGAGTGGGAGAGGAGAAGGAAACTGCTGGCACTACAGACCTTCTCGGACACGGGAGGGAGCTCCTATTATACGGAATGTCTCAGCAGGATTCTATTCATGAGAAATTACAAGATTTTAATTGCCTCCGCTGTCTCCTAGCAGAGGAATCAGTGGGCACGGTGGCACAGACAGACTGGCAAGAACATTAATCCAGTAGCTTCTCCTCCTGGTGCCACTTCCATTAGCACGGATGGGAGCAGCGAGCACACGCCGAGGGGAAACCACAACCCCCCCAGCTTCCAAAAGGTACTGAGAAGTGACTCACAGTGGGGTGAGGATTGATGTAACCGCCATCTTCACTGTAAGGTGGAGGAACAGTCTCTGCATCCTCGCAGCACCACAAGTTAAGGTAGAGGATGGCAGAGCTAGGGGGAAATGGCTATTTTAGGTTGAAGGAGAGAAAATAATTTAGAGATGAGGATGAAGAATTGGCAGAAGGGGGCCCAGTCACGGGTGACACGCTGCTGGCGCCAAGGTTGGAGGACCTGGTGTCAAGGCTCCTTGACGGCAGCAGCTTTATGCCAGCAGAGAGGCTGGAGCGTGCCCTGGCCCTGGGGGACAACCTGGCTTAGAAGTGATGGAGACTCAACACTCAGCACTTTGCCCAGCTCCTCTGCCAAACCCACCGAACACACCAGTTGTGATGGGAGAGCAATTCCTTAGCTAGTGTGCTAAGGGTGGTGCTGCTCACCCCGTCAGCTCCATGGAAAATCATCTATCTACCTGAACCTCTGAGGCTGCCACAGTCCGCCGAGCTATTAGTCCATGACTAGTAGACAGAGCTCTACAGTTCACCCCCACCCACCCGTGCCAAAAACAGACACTACAGACTGTAGGAGGACTTTAATTAAAGCTCATAAAAGCCTTGAGACCCTCAGATATGAATTGCTACAACAACTCACTGTAAAATAACTGGAAGAGGGGAGATTTAGGTTGGAAATTAGAAGGAAATTCTTCACTCTGAGGGTGGTGAGACCCTGGCCCAGGTTGCCCAGGGGGGCTGTGGATGCTCCATCCCTGGAGGTGTTCAAGGCCAGGTTGGACGGGGCCTTGATCAAGCTGGTCTAGTGGGAGGTGTCCCTGCCATGGCAGGGGGTTGGAACTGGATGATCTTTGAGGTGCCTTCCAACCCAACCCATTCTAGGATTCTACAATTCTGTGATTCCTAAGGCCTCTCTTGACTGACTCAGGACAAGCGTGTTCTGCTGCTGCTCATCTCCGAGCCTGTGACATGCAAAGGAGGGAGGCACCAGCAGCATCTTTAGCGCTTTCTGGACAGCCTGCTGCAATGGCAAACAGGGAGAACAGAAACGGCGGCGGGGGGGCCTCGCACAGAACATCAAATTACAGAATTAATAACGAACACGGGTTCATGCTTCAGTCATGTTCTATAGAATCTTTGTATATCAGAGATCAAGCAAGCAGAAAATTAATGCAAGACTGCCCAGCGTTGCAGGCAAGGACATTTCACAATGATAGCATTATTTTTTAATACTCTACAGAAAACAAATGACTTTTTCATTCCTCTGGGCAAGTTTTGTAATATGCAGGGAAATCATCAGTAAAGACATACTCAGACTCCCTGAGAAAAGGGGAAGAAAGATGGCTTAGAAAATATTCTTGGCTTAGCAATCTTTTCTGCTACAAAACCAAGCGGATCAATTCAATTACACCGTGAAAACAAAAACAACGGAATTATTGAGCAACAGAAGTTCAGTGACACTTTTAAAGCAGAAAGCAATGTCTGGATGACATTCAAAAAAAGAAAAAAAACCACCAACAAACTCAAACAAACCACACGTTAAATCCTCAAAACAGCCTCTGTGTAACGTCAGAGGAGTGCAGCAACTATAGAAAAAACGGTGACACTTTAGTGGTCAACCCACGGAAACTACACGGTCAAGACGGTTGAGAAGCAGAGGAAAGGACAGATGCTCCAAGCTCTCCGCGGAGATGGAAATCAGCAAGTCTTCTGAATTTTGTCCCATTTCTAAGGACCGGCAGAGAGCTGCTCCAGACACGGGCTCTGGATGGACCAGCTCTGGGCCTGCTCTGCATCTCCAGATGTCCCCTCGCCCCTCTGGAACAGCTGGCAGCTGGCAAGAGCCAAAGCTGGAATTACTGGCAAACAGATCGTGCTGTGGAAATCTGAGCGGAAGCCTGAGACTGGCTCTGAAAAACAAAAAAAGCGTTCAGATCCACTCTGCCACACAGCAATAAAGCGCCTTGTCTATCCAGTGGAGCACTATTGAATGTGGCCAGGAGAGGGCTGTAGAGTCCATGGACTTTGGGCTGCTCTCTACAGGCTCTGGCATTTCAGGAAAGCCAAACAACGCCAGCTCGTACCTATTCTGACGCAACGAAGATTAATAAGCAAAACCAGTTGTTGCCCACTTGGAGTGTTCCTGTGCTTGAATACAGCAGTAGAGATGGAGTCTAAATGAAAAGAACCAGGTTCGAAGAATCCTGCTGGAAAATAAAATCTGCCCTGTGAGCTAGATTCTGGAAGCCAAAGGAGCTGCTGTTAGAAAGAGCTGCAGCTCACGTCAACAAGAGGGCATGCTTGAACGAGCTCTCAACCAGCCAAGCATGAGCCAAATGCTTTCCAGATACTCTGGTATTTTTTAAACTTGTGCTGTTTGGGAAAGGTAATTCCAGGGTGTCAGAAGGGCTCAGCAAAGAGGTAAGTAATTCAGCTTTTCCAGAGTGTGGCATTACTTCGGTGCGTTGCTGGCGTGGTGGAACATGAGGCTGTAACCATTAACAACCTTCTGCATGGGCTCCTTCCCTCTGATGGGTCTGTACCAGTCGCAGCCACCTAAAACCAACACCCAAAGCCCAGTTCATCCGGAAGATCCAGGTGGTATCACGACCTGATCCCAAACTACTCAAGGGTGAAACAGACTGGGCAAGGCAATACAGAGATAAATAAGCCTCTCATCACCCAAAACCTGTTGTTTATTTGCAGCGCCTCAAGGCCTCGACAAAAAACTGGAACTGCATGGTGGTAACCAACGCTCATGCGTTCAGTAAGAGTCCTTGCCCTGAAGAGCTTGTACTCCAGACAGGCGTGACAGATGAAGGGTGGGAGAAAGGAAAATAGCAAACAAGAAAAAGATCTCTCAACTGATGCACAGATTGAGGGACAGATTTTTCCACGAGCTAAATACATGAATACAGATCTTTTATCCCTAAATGACTTCCCTCATCATGTGGCCAATGTGCTGTGTATATATTTGTAAGTGATACAGCCCAGCATGAGCAAATCTGCAGAGTTGGTGTTGAGTACACAGCGTCCACAACATACACACTGCAGAGGATTTACATCAAACTAGCGCCGGTCTGGGACAATAAACTCTCAGAGCAGATCCAGTTTGGCGTCAGGGCAACAGGATTTAGTCTCTGTTCTCCCTGACTGCTCTGGGATGGTAACTGAAGCCCATTAGGGGAGGAAGGTCAGGCTGGATAGGGCTTTGAGCAACCTGGTCTAGTGGGAGGGGTCCCTGCCATGGCAGGGGGTTGGAACTAGATGATATTCAAGGTCCCTTCCAACCCAAACCCTTCTATGATTTACGACAATCTCAAGATCCACATCAAACGCACAATCCTGATCTGAACTACAACACCAATGTAAATACATCCTTTGGGGACCAAGGGGAGCGACTCAGATCTCTAGTGTGCCAAGGCAGCACAACAGGACCCAAACCTGCCCGTTTAAAGGTTTTTTGGACTTCTGACACCATAGCAAAGACAGATGCTTAAGCAGGTTGTGCCGGGCTTCCTTTCAGAGGCAGCACACAGCAATCTCCTTCCATCTATCATGCAAGGATCTTTGGTGCAGCCTCTGAATTGGAGCTGCAGCCCCAGGAAGTGGCTAGGTGCTGAAGAGGAGCTGTGCAGAGCAGGTCCTGCATGCATCACTGGTGCTGCCACCGCCCCGAAGCTCGCGAAGACCCCTCCGCTTCTTCTCTGCCTCTTCGCTCCAAACCACCAAGAGAACAGAGGTGACACTGTGACTCCAGGCCACAGTCTGCGCGCTTCTCTGGTGAAGAGACAGAAAGAGGAAAGCTGAACAAAATGATCCCGCAGTAATTGCAGCAGGAAACAGATAAAAGCTTGTGGAAAAGCCATTGGATTTCTCCTGCGCTGAGGTTTCCGTCTCAAGAGCACGGAGCACACTTGAGAGCACACTCTACGTCGAGGGCTTCACTGCCACCAGCGAGCAGCACAAAAACCTCCAGCGAGCAGAAGGGGTCAGATCAAACGTGTGCCACCCACGGGGGGTCTGGAAAGCAAAGCAAATCACAACCTCTCTGAGACTGCTCTCCTTCTCCCCGGGGGACTGGACAGGCTTCCTGAAACAGAGCACGCTGCTTCGAGAGACACGCTTCATCTTGCATCTGCCCCAAAACAAGGTTGGAGCGCGTGAGGGATGGCAACAGGGGTATGAAGATGAATGGAGAATATGGGAAGGCAATTTATCTCAACCATCTGAGCTCTCTAAAAAAAAAAGAGCGTCAAGCACTAGCCGTTTCTCCATATCTTTTAACATTATCTATAATAGTGCTCTTCAATCACTAACAGAACGGGTTCATGAGATGATTGGCTGTTTCAGGAGCTAAACGATCACCCACCCTCTTCACACTGGTGCAACGTTTGCCAATCCGAAATAATTCAGGCTCGCGTGATGCGAGATCTGCTGCATATGTATCTTCCCCAAAGTAAAGCGCAGATAACAACACTAATAAACCACGGCTCCCGCAAGCGTACGGCGGTTCCGACAGTGTTCGCCCATCAGGTCTTTGCAAATTTTATACAGAGCGTTGTTTTCAGCCCGCCACATTCGTAAGTCAAATCATGGTAGCAACAAGAACAAACATCAGTTGTTTGCCCTTGTGCTGCACCTTTCATCCAAGGGCTCTGCAATCATTATTCAGTCTTGCGTTGCTGCTTTGAGATGAGCGGGTATCATTACCCTCGCTTTATAGATAAACAAACAGAGGTCAAAGAACTCCCTCGGGGCAATCTGGAGAGTTAAATACCTACATCGGAGGGTTTAACAAAGACTGATATCGCTATTCCTACCAAAAAGACAGGGAAACAGAGACAAGGGTTGAAGCTGCTAGCCTGACCTCAGCTAACGGGCTCTGCATCTGTGGGCTCTAAGATAACCCCACCTGAGAATTGTCTCCCTGTTTAACAACCAGTATCAGACCTACCTAGAAACAACCACAACAATAACTACAGCTCTGTTCTCCAAACAAAGCAAGTGGTGGTTTTTTTTACGTTCAGTAACTATTTAGATGGAGTTTCAGGGCACTGTTTGTTACCGTTTCCTGGCACTGCTACTTCTGCAGACACATTCCTTCCAGCCTTTCTGCTCCGGTGCATCCTGCCTGTGGCCATGGCTGAGAAGGGAAGGTTCCCGACGGTGTGACTTGTGTGACCCACCCCGTGGATGAGCTTCAACCCCTGGCAGCTCCGGCTGCTTTCTCAGCTCTCTGTGCCAGTTGGCAGGACCCAGCAGCGGGAGAACCGGCCTTGCTGCTCATCCAGCGGAATTGATATAGATGTTACAAAGTTCCTGAATAATTCTTTCGAAGGTTCTGTATTTGCATATCTTCCTAATCCATGAATTTTCTGCTGGACTTTTGGTTAGGGCTAATGCTAATTTAATACTTAAGAGACATGGCTGTATTGTGTGATACGGCCCAAACGCAGACAACCATAATGACCACACTGACAAAAGATTCGGGTGGGGACTCACTAAACGGGGCTTAGAAGTCTCAGAACCTTAAAACCTGGCCCCAGTGTTGCAGATCAAGGACTGTTAAATCAATAAGCGATGGTCTTCCAGTTCAGGAAGTGAAACTATTGTATTTTTTCTGCAGCCCAGTATATAGCCTTTTATTTCACCTCCATCAAACGGGTTTTATCCTTGATCAAATCAACAGGACTTGCCCGTAAGCAACTTACTTTCCCCGTAAGCGTTCTGGTGACGGACTCTTCCCTACGCGCAGCCACAGGCAGTGCCCGGCAGAGCGGGGCTGGGATCACGGGAAGGCTTCCAGCATCTGCTGGATTCACTAATGATCACAACGCTGAACAGAAGGGACACAAACAATGGGGTCCTTGGGAAAAATCGAGTCCTCTGGGTGCCACCTTGGTTTCAATAATTAATACAGCTTTTTTCCTTTGGCCTGCGTCTTCTCCCACTCATACAGACCAGGGGAAGGTTGTTTAAGCATCCATTAGTTTCCCAGTAGTTACGTTGTTCCCCTTTCTACTCTTTACCCTGGAATAAAGAACATGCGCTTGACCAAAACACAAAAGCCATGGAGAAACCAACATGTACAGCAATTACAGCCTCGAGACAACCCTCGCTGCTCCGAGGAAGAGCCTCGGCGCCTTCATCTCCTTGTGATAAACAAGCTGCCAAGGTAAGGCGAGGCGGGGTGAAGGACAGCAGTGCAGGGCGCTGGCTGCCAGCTGGACAATGGTTGACATGGTTACCCTTTTCCTCTTTGTACTACAGGTATGTAGTAAGTTCGGCTTCAAAACCTTACTACAATGCAACACAATGCAGTCTCTTCCTATTACCACGGGAGAAAAGAATGTGCCATTGACGGAATTCTGAGCCCTTTTAGAGCAGAACAGCTCTGACATCAAAGCTCACAGCACTCCTCTGCAATAGTTATTCGCTGTGGCTTTGTGGTCAGGAACTACAACATTTAGATGAAGTTCTAAGGGAAAAAATTATCTCCGGAAAATGAGTCTTTTCTACTAAGTGCTGCAAATAATGAGCAGCAGCATTGTTTCCCCGGGATGGGGAAGGGAAGGAGATGCAGCCTTGATGTGCATCTAAAGCAGGAACGGGTCAGGCTCCAAGATGTTTGCTGGGCATAACGGAAACATTCAGTTGTCAAAGAGAACGCTACAAAAATAATTTGTCAGAGTTAGGTAGGACGCACAATTCCAGCACGTATTTCTCTGTGAGGAAGACAACAGCTGCAGATGAGAGGGGAGTGTGATCAACCATGGCTCAATTGTAGTCTCCACCATATGGTTTTTGTCTGACATCAGGGGACTCTCTCTTTTTTTCCCCCGCTTTCGCAAGCAGCGCCCAGGTATCACGGCACAAAAGGAGAATAATCGAGTACATCTATCCTCGCCAAACGTCCCCTCGCTGAGGGCTGCACTGACACGAGTGACAGTTCTCCAGGCACCCCAAAGCCGCGTGGATTTGTACCCGAACGGCACGGTGACTCGTGCTCAAAGACTGAGTCAGCCCCTTCAATCCTGTTACCCACCAATCTTCTTCTACAGGGAGTGGTCCTCAATGTCAAACTGGTAGGTATTTCAGCCCTTGGTTTCCAGGTCATTTCTACAGACTCCTGCAACAGCACACTCCACCTGAGCTGCTCGGTATTGTTATTAACATGGATTAACGCTCCAGTGTTATTTTTTCTTCAGGGGTCACCCAAGATAGTCTGGGAAAGAAACCCCAAACACTTAAACCGTACTGCAATCTAAACCAAGGTTTTTTTAAAATCAGAATAAAATATTAATAATTTATGTTCCCTTGGTGATATCTGCAGTTGCTAGAACTCTATGAATTCAGGGGAGAAAAGTTTACAACACAAGGGACACAAACAATGGGTTCCTTTGAAAAAAATCAGGTCCTCTGGGTGCCACCTTGCTTTAAATAATAAAGGCAGCCTCTTTGGCCTGTGTGTTCTCCCACTCAAAGAAACAAAACCAGGGGCAGGTTATTCAAGCATCCATTTGTTTCCCAATAATTGTATTTTCTTCTCCCTATTCTTCACCCTGGAATAAAGTTCATGGACTTGCATCAAACCACAAAAGCCACGGGAGAGACCAAGCTGGACAGGGATTACAACCAACCATTCACTGCCCCGACACAACCCTCACTGCTCCGAGGAAGAGCCTCAGAGCCTTCATCTCCTCATACAGTAATAAACATTGGAAGCCGACACAAATTTAGTATAGAAGAGAAGCAAAGGACCTGCATGCATGAAACACTTGCCTGGTCTTCTAAGCATTCCCAGACAGACTCTAGTACTGCTGGATCAATCCTACACAAGCGCATGAGGTAGAAGCTACAGGAAGGCAAATACATGGCAAAGCGTGTTGGGTTCAAACTTCAGTGCTTGGTAGAAAACACTGCTTTGATCGGGCTCAGGAAAGATGCCAGATCTGGTGCCCAACGCACAGAGGTCGTCACACCGAGCTCTGACCCAAGCTTGAGACCTTGAGGAGCTCGGGTAACACCGAACAATTAATCCTGGTCCCACTGAAGACTAACAGGACCTTTGCCATCGATGCGGCTGGCTGCAGGATGCCCTCTCAGGCACGAGAGGAGAACACATTCCTTTCCCCTTGCCTTTTTTTTACGGAAATCAGCCCTTTCAAGTAGAGGGAAACACAATTATCACTCCACAGCATCTTTTCTGTGCTGACAAGTTGCGCTTTCCCCAGCCCAGACGCGAGGCAAGGTCCTTGCTCCGCAGCGCTGCGACCTTCACGCTTTCCTGAACGTGAATATTCATTCCACAAGCAACCTTAACGATGGGACGCAACAGAAAAGCCACGCACATGCTCTCAAGTATTAACTGTAAATAGCTTTTGTATAAACACCACGGCCACGAAACACATTCAGGGAAAACCGTGTCCCAGCCAACGCTCGCTGTGGAAACAGGCTGCTGGAAATCTCTGCTTCCCCAACTCTGCCTTTGTACCTGTGTTTACCCGAGCCCGGCAGCGCAGAGATGCTAATGTAATTAGCGCAGTTATGGAATCATTGTTCTGTTGTCTAGCACACTAACTCCATGGCAATTGTAGCCGGCGCTGGATTATTTTTGACTGAATACATCTCTAGCTCGACCTAGGCGGGCTGTAGAGTCCAGAGCAAGATCAGGACCCCGTCTGCTGAAACCCTACAGAAAACACCACTGATGCTCCTGGAGAGCTACAAAGATCCTTGTGATTTTCACGGACCAGTAACAGAGACGTTACGACAACGAGGATCTTCTTTTATAGAACCGTAACCGGCTGAAATTTGTTTTCAGCCATTTCTGCTCCGCGTGTTTCAGATGTTGTGGGACATTCTGGTTGATCCGGATAAAATGATGCCACCACTTCCACCAGGAATCAGGGCGTAACCCTCCTCGGCTACCGCTGCACTAGCATTTTACAACGTTACAGATTTCATCCCGCCTCCCCCTTCCAACATGTGGGATGTTGTTCATCTACCGGCCTCTTCCACAAAGGCCTTTTCATACCCCTGGTCTTCCCACTGCTCTTCTCTCCCTGTTTTCCAGTTCTACTAAATCCCCTTTAAGGTGAGGTGACCAGCACTTCAGGGAACGCTCACACACAGGGAGCAGGATGGAAAAGTCACATTTTCTGCTTCATTCTCAACTACTTTTCTAAATATTTCTAACCTTTTATTCTCTTTTCCCATCACCACTGAGCTCTTTCCAGACAACTGTGCACAGTGAATCCAACATCTTGACTTCTAGGTAGTTTTTAAGAGCCCTATGAAAAAAAATAAAGATCTTATATTTGCTATTATTATTATTATTATTATAATTATTATAAGCAATAGACCCCCCCAGTTGTTAGCTCAGCAATCTCATAATACAACAGCCCTGGGAAGTCTGGGGTCATCACCTTCTGGTCCTACCCATTTCTTGCCATTCATGTTACTGCCCCTTAAGGAAAAATTCACTACCTGAAATTTGTCCCTAAAAGTCTTACAAGCTTTGCATTTTTAAGGTGAAAGTGAATTTTTTTTTATTTCCCCTGCCCCACTTCCATTTTCAAACCATACCAAGGGCTTGGAAAGCTTACACCTATTTTGAAATTATTCCCCTTTTTCATTTAGCAGCCCAGTGTAAAGCAGTAATTAACTTCAGGAAGCTTTCTTCTCTGTTGATTTACCTATTGGTTGGTTGGTTTCTTTTAAAACTGCTTTACCGATATAAAAACTTCCTCTATATCACAGAACTTTCAAGATAGGCCGGTTTCAGGAAGATCAGAGACAGCAAATATATCGCACGCATCTGCAGGTCTGGGTCCCTTGTGTAAAATCCTCCCACTTCCAACTTTTTCAAACTTACTGTTTCAAGGAGAAAAACACTTGCAAAGTGCTTTACAGGCCTGCAGCAGATTCTGTTGCTGATAAATTATACTGGCAAAAGCGCTGTCTAGAAACAACACTGGCGTTACCTATTATTTCAGGCTCTGCTTCCAGAGGTTGGCTCTTCTTTCTTTTACCAAACTTCTAAAAAGTCAAACGTAAAACATGGAGAACCAAGATATTTTGCTGGCTAAAGATGGAAACTGATTCATCTAGTGACTTGAAAAACTGTTTTCAGTGATTACAATGGCTAAAAATTAAGGAAATTGGGTGCCGGCCTTCTGAAATGCTTCTGTAAATCCCATAAATCCCCAAACCTTAGTCTTTGAAAATCTGGCTCCAACGTTACGCGTGCTTGAGGAAGGGAGGCAGTTCGGATTAATTTTTAAATACTTCTAACGGTTGTTCTTGATGATCTTAAAGGGTCGTTTCCAACCTAAACCATTCTACGATTCAAACTGGGAATGAGATTCTGTCCTGCTGTTCCTCTGTAGCACAGACTCTACTGCAGAAGGAGACGCTGAACTCCTTTGAGATGAGCAAGATGTCTCCAGCGCTTCTGATAAATCCAGCCTAGAAACTAAACTCCATGGGATACAAGCTTCCTCACAAGAGGGGACACTGGCAACTGCCGAGTGTAAGTGCCCTAAGACCAGAGAGCAAGGCTTGCTCCGGCAGACATAAACCCAACTGCAACACCGCATCAAACCCCGCTCCAGCATCGGGATGAAATGAACTGCAGCTCTTCTGTCTTTCCCCAGAGGTGTTTGCTTAACAGGAATTTCTTTGAACATGAAGCATCTTTAATGATTCTATCGAGTCCATGTTAACAGCTCGGGGGTGTACAGCCATTTACTCCGGCATCGGAAACGCCTGTTTCAGAGCTTCAGCACAAACACGTCTGGTTTTTTAATTCTCCACGAGGTTGTTCTGTTCAGCTTGGATCTCCTCGGTGCTTAATTGTGCTGGAAACAGCAACAACGGCCTTAAATCCTTTCCCTTTACTGAATCTCTGAAACTAGAAACGAAAAACTGCTTGTTTCCATATAAATACTTAAAATGTATGCGTATTACTCGCTATACGCACAAGGAGGAGTAAGGATTTGGGGTTTACGCTCCTGTTAGTTATGCAAATTCTTGTTGACGCCAGTAGATTTATATTGGTGCAACTAACAAGAGGATCATGACGCGTATTTTGATGCGCGCAGGGAAAACTGCAAACAGCAGGAGATCATGCAACTGAATACGGAATTTGTGATTTTGTACCTTCAACTACTTTCAACCGCGCCGCGCGTCACTGAATCGAACAGCAAACTGCTGCTCGAGGAGGGCTCGGGGCCCAGCTGCAAGTAGCTGAGCTATTATCTTCAAAAGCAAGCTTGACCCTCCTGAGTTGAGCTCATTTCCACCAACTGTTTGCCTCCTACAAAAATCTGCTTCCCATTAATTTGTGTTCTTTTGATGTTAGCAAATGGCACACTGAACCCAAACCACCCAGCCGTCCCTAATCGTCTTGAACCTCTACGTCCTCACGCCCTTCTCGTACCCCCTTTCTTTTGTCCCACAACCGCCTCTTGGCAAGCCTTGAATCCAGCACCTGGGAGCAAGGTTTCTACTTTGTTCTCAATTCCTCCCAGTCCTTAGCCAGGGCTTGATCCAAATTCAAGAACAAAACGAAACGAGCAAATTAACTCCAGCCCCTTAAACAACCCTGGAAAGAGGTTTTAGGTTTGAGACACTAACGTAGATAGGCAGAAGCTCACGCAAGTGGAACAGAATTAATTTGAAGGCTTTCTAAAATTTGGTATTCATGGATACTGCACTTTTCAATACGCCACATCCAGCAACAGCCCCAGCAGAGCACAGGGAAAAGCAAACTCGTTTCTGACAGCACTTGGAAGCCAACGCACGCTCACTCTGGAAACCCTCTTCTTGCTGACACCACCAGATCTGTCCGCTGAAGGATGAACGCACCTCCCAAGGATACATTTCAACTCACTGAAACCAAGACACCACAACCCCCCTGGCACCAACTTTTCTTGTCTTTTTGCCACGGAGATTTCTGCTGTCTCCTCTGCACGGCAACGCTGGCTCTCAGCTTGAGCAACACTTGGGGAGAAGACAGTTGTGTCTCTCCAACGAACCACAGGGAGGGGGGAAGGAGCTGCACCTACCTGTTACTCAGTTTGATGGAGATTTACCCTAGAGTGCTGGATTCCTTAGCTAGGCAATGAAAGCTCTTGACACACACACAAAAATACTGGAAAATATGCCGTGTAAACGAGTGAGGCAAAACACTACTAATTTGGCGCTGTCGAAGTTCTACTGCACATTGCCAGGTCGTTTTTCCTCTGTAACTAAAGCTGGAAAGTAAAGAGTTCCTTATAGCTGTCTTTAATCCATTTTAATGTATAGATGGGAAATATATTTATGTTTTCCAGGAAATAAAGCCCCATTACAACCTCTGGAAAAGTTGCTGGTACCAGTTAATTCACCGTCTCTTCAACGTGAATATGAGCAGTAGAGAAAGTCTTGCTGTAAAACCACTTTTGGAATTCCAGAGTTACTTTTTCAGAATGACTGTTCGACTGAAGTGAGCACGTTGAGATTTCTCAGGGAATTCCTAAAATTCAAAGGCATTTTGAATGGGAGCTTGTGCTCGAAACCATTAAAGCGCGTAGTAATTCCTGCCTGAACGTGGAGCTGGCTGAGGCTCGATGCCTGTGCTGGGAGCCGCTCTAAGGATGGCCACGAGCGGGTCTACAGCTGTCTTACAGATGTCAGGACCACATCAGAGAACCCCAAATCAAAGATAAGAAACCTCGACATCCTCCTATCAGTGAGGAATTGTTCTCCGGGCTACATTAACAAGGATGATAAGCTCGCATCTCCAGTGGAGGATGGTCTCGTTTAGAGGTGCTCAAACCCCCCTCTAAACAAAGTATCTTGCTGGGATTAAGCGGGTTTGTGATTGTGTTCTTGGAGAAAAGAGTGATGTGAAGACTTCCCTTTCTAGCCTGCTAGGAATATTCTTCAGTGCATAAACAGTCTGCTAGGGATGAAGCCTGTTATCTTCAACTGTTCTGCATCCACGATTTCTTCAGTGGCTGACTCCAAGTGCTACATTCCTACCACGGAGCCCTCAGACCTTCGACGCCTGTTCAACAACTGTCGGATCAGTGATGTTACAAAGGCAACAAACGTGAAAAATGCTGCTCCACTCCAGGCCAGCTCCCAAGGAAAGCGTTTCTACGTCCAGGTTTCCGCCAACAGGAGCAAATAACAGGCTTGGAGAGGCAGCGAAGGAACGCGCAAGAACAAAACCCGAGTGCAATTAAAGAAACCAGCATGAGGCCTTCACTTACGGAAAGCATCGCTAAGTGAAGCAGCGGCAGGCAAACAGAACCACGGCGCGGAGTACAGCGAGAAGCATCGGACAATCTGTTAGCGAGCTCATTTCATTCTGTTCACAGGAAGGCGAAATGACACCGAGCGCACGAGGCTCCTGCCCTGCGAGGCGTGCGCGCCTGGCTCCGGGGAGAGATAAATCCATTCCACTCCCAGGCGCCGCGGGAGCTAATGAAGGCAAATGGAGACCGTCGGGACGAGTTTTCTCTTGCTGTTGCAGGCTGCTGCCACTCTCTGCTCCACCACCGCGGTGCCATCGGCTCGGCAGCCTTCTCCTGGTAACGCTGCAGCATGTGGGAGCTCTAGGACGGTTCCCAGCGGACTTCGGCTCCATCTGTGCCAGCCTGTCGCCGTGTCAAAATAAACGGCACTTACAAGAACGAACGCACAGCTCTTTTAGTATTACGTGAACCCTCTTACATTCATCTGCTCCCTAGTTTTTATGTCCAGGCGCTTTCAGAATCTTAGAAAAAAAGACGGAGAGAATTCAAGACTGGTAAAGACATAAAGAGCAACATCGTCTATAGGAACTGCTGACTGAGAGTGCTCAAAAAGGGTCTAATTTACAGAAAATGGATATTCCTTTAACTCAGCCAGTCATGCTTCTGTTGCACAGCTGGTAACTAAAGACCCCAATTCTATAGAAACTGCCAAAAATTTAACTCTAGAACCTTTTATCTACTGACAAGCAGCACACCTCCAGCGACTTCTGTATTTCCTCAGCAGTCTTGCGAGGACTCAGCAGTCCTTGGGAAAGGAAATAATTCCTACAATAAAAACAACCTGGACAGTTTAACAAGGAACACTGATCTAGAGTTTCTTACTTAAAATACAGCCTCTCCAAAATATGAAGTTCCTTAAATAATAATAAGCACATTTGCAGGTTTCTATTTAAATTTCTCTGCTTTGAAGAACTAGTTTCCAATGGCACCACTTGCTGGAAACGGTGACGGGGACTCAGGAGACCTGCCTTGTGTCTCTGGGTGTCTTTGGAGAGTTTTTATCTCTTCTTCAGTTCTGAGATTTTTCAAAAAAGCACAATTTTTTTTACTGAGTCCTCTGGGCCATACTGGTGAAAAGTGCTAGATGTTGTGCTCGTTCTTAGTCAACCTGAAACAAAACCATCACCAAAAACGCTCATTGTTCATCTCTGTTTTTTCTACAGTTTTATACTAAAATGGGATTTTTTTTCAAATGAGGAACAGGAATTGCTGGGCTCAAAGACAAGGAAATAATGGACTGGACCTTCCCCAGTTCATTGCATTGGCCTGGGAAAATGACACCATTTCTAAACCCAGTTATTTTTCTTCTTCTTCTTTCCTTTCCTATTGGTGGGGCACTGGAGAGAGATGGTGAGAGGAGAGGGGGACAGCTTTGGAGTCTATCCACGCCATCACTTCGGGTTTCTGCTGCAGCCACTCTCCTGGGAAACCTTCTTGACCTGCAAAATGAGCTCGGCATCATGTTGATGTTTCTACCAGGCAAAGCCCAGGCACCAGTTCCTGCAAGACCTGCCAGCACTGGGTGATGAGACAGAGCAGTTACACTAGCAGGAGTGTGGTCACCACATTATCGATTTAAATGCATCTACAGAACGCACGTTTCTGGTGTAAGAAGTGCCCCGGGTGCTCAAAGGAAGCAAGACCTTCATTTCAGTGCCTGTCCGAAGAAGAGTCGCTCCAGGAACACTGTGCTGTGCCACACTCCAGCTAACTGTGAGGGCAAACGACCGAGAAATGCTCGTAGAGCTCCTGTAATGCGAGTGTGCAGCGATACGTGCCCACCAGCACAACTCCTCTGCTCACAGGAGTCCCAGCTCGGAGCAATGGCTTCCTAGAGACTGCTACATTCATGCAACGGGCATCTCCTTCTATACAACAATGGCTTTTCAACGAACAATCTACCAACAACAACCGCTTGGAGGATAATTAAGTAATTAATTATATTTTCTAATCTATTAAGCCCTGATTGCTTATCAAAGCATTCAGCTGGATCATTTTCCTCTTGTCATTTCCAATTAATTTTGCCTTTATTTTTTAAGCAAAGGAAAAGGTCTCTCAGACTTCAGGGGGGAGCTGGGCTTCAGTGGAGCAGAAAGGGGAGGTGCTATTTTTTTCCAATTCACTAATGGATGATGATGTACCCGTGATTCCACACAGGTAGAGTTCCCGATTGCTAGAAAGGACGGAGTGCTTATCTTTCGCATTAGGGAAAAACTCATACAGCCAGTAATGCTTTTATGGCTCTAATAATCCCTGAAGCGATGCAGTTGCCTTCACCACAGAGCAGGATTAAACACAGCAGCATGGGGTAATTAGCGCAATCAGGAATTAAACTCATCTGGCATCACATCTGCAAATCGATACGGACTGATATGTAATGTTCCTAAGTGCTAATTAACAAAAATAAAAAATACCAAGACATTCTCAGATGGCTGAAACTTGCACAGCTCCATCCAAGGCCATGGGATGACTCTGCTTCAGGAGAACTGGAAATCCAGTCCACGTATCAGTCCTGGCTATTAAAAATCATAGAATCATGGAATGGTTTGGGTTGGAAGGCACCTTCAAGATCATCTAGCTCCAAGCCATGGGCAGGGACACCTCCCACTAGACCAGCTTGATCAAGGCCCATCCAACCTGGCCTTGAACACCTCCAGGGATGGAGCATCCACAGCTTCCCTGGGCAACCTGGGCCACGGTCTCACCACCCTCACAGTGAAGAACTTCTTCCTAATTTCTAATCTTAATCTTCCCTCTTCCAGTTTGAAGCCATCACCCCTCATCCTAAACAAACCCTTGTAAAAAAGTCTCTCTCCAACTTTCTTGCAGGTCCCCTTCAGATACTGGAAGGCCGCAATAAGGTCTCCCTGGAGCTTCTCTTCTCCAGGCTGAACAAGCCCAACTCTCTCAGCCTGGCCTCACAGCAGAGGTTCCAGAACTCTGACCATCTTCATGGCTTCCTCTGGACCCACTCCAGTGGGTGTTTTTGAGTAGCGCTTTTCAAATGAGTACAGTTTTATCACAAAATAATTTTTTTTTGCCACTAGTTTGTCCTGGGATTTCAAGTAAGAACAAAAACCAAGTGAGTATCCAGTAATGGGGAAGAAAAACTCGGTTGTTGCAGATCCCTGATGTATTTGTGAGGGAATTGTTCAGGAGAACACCCACACAAACGTGCGTTTGGAAGCACTGCTCCAACTCACCGTTCTCCCCTACATTAGTGTCATACAGCGTTTCGTAAGGTGGGATTTATTTGGTCTAACAGTACACCCTGCTTTGTTACACTTAATCTCACAGAGAGAAAACAAACTAAACATCAGTACCAACAGCGACAGAAGACATCACTGTTGTTCATGGCACCGGTAACTGGAAACCCCTCAAACCGGGGTCCTTAAAAATTCACAACTGCAAAACCCAAGAAGAGAACAAATTTTCCAGTGAGGATACAAGCTCCTGAAGAACGTTATGGTGGATAAATGACCTCGGATCACAGCACTCTCCTTCCTGGGTAAAATAGGCTTGTTAAAGACTAGGACTTAACCTCTGGGAACAACCTAGAAGCAAATAGGAGAAGGAGAAGGTTGGACTTGATGACCCTGGAGGTCCTTTCCAACCATATAAATTCTGTGATTCTGTGATTCTGTGAAATGGTTTTTCTCCTGGGAAGGATCTGAAGCACAGCTTCAGATTCTCTCACATCCCCTTCCGTTGCATGAGCAGCAAATTACAAGTCTTTTTGCATGTAGTCATCTATTAAACTGATAAAAGGTAAATGAAGCAGGTCTCCTTCTCCTCCATCCTTGTCCAGCTGGACCAGGAACGCTTCCGCATCACATCCAGTCCCTGCAAGCAGGCGATTGATCACCTGGTCCCTTGTGGGCACACAATCCAGGCACAACGAACGGCATGGCCACAAATGAAGTGCTCTGGTTACGTCAGGAAGCAGACACAATGGACTACCCATGAAACACAGCGCACAGGAGACAGAAATTATCATCTCAAATAAATACGATGTATAAATAAATACACGCCTGTGATTGCGGTGTAAGAAAGAGTGATCCCTATATGAAAAGGAAAGGATAGAGTAGCGGTCGGAGCGCAGACGTCTGAACCACCTCCTAAAGGGAGAGGGATTTAGGCTGGATATTAGAAAGAAGTTCTTTAACATGAGGGTGATAGATCACTGGAACGGGCTGCCCAGAGAGGTGGTGGAGGGCCCATCCCTGGAGTCATTCAAGGTCAGGCTTGACGGGGCTCGGAGCAACCTGACCTAGGTAGAGATGTCCCTACTTGTGTAGGGAGATTGGACCAGATGACCTCGGGAGGTCCCTTCCAGCCTGAAACATTCTATGATTCTATGAAATAAGATGTAAAACAGTGATGAGAAGAGAATTTATCTCTGATGAAAGAGCAGAGGATGATCTCACTTAGCCTGGTATGGATCCAAAGCTTCCCTGCTGTGTTGTGAAAGCAGAAGATGTGGGTTGTCTGTTATTTTTTCCTCATGAGCGATGCCATGACTTCTAGGGTGCACACGGCAGGAAGGATGAGGCCACGTTTCCTTCCAGCAATGGAGATCTGACAGTTCTAGGCTGTTTGTGGAATTACAAGTTCCCGTTTTTTTTCCTCAGGACACTGCAATCTTGCATCCTTTCCGGCAGTTGTAAAAGTCTCTGCAAATCTAACACGATGTGTTAGAGCACGAAGATTTCTGCGTTGGGCAAAGGTGGTTGTAGTTAAACTGTTAAACTGAAGCTGGGAGAAGAGGACTGGAAAATTACCCAGCTGGGTACCGCTACATCGCATATAAAGTACAGTCAAATGGAATAAACCAGACAAAATTAACTGCATTCACTTCTGAGGATAATGATTTGAAAAGACGCTTCGTAAAATAAAATGTAACAGTAATTATGCTTTTATGGAACATGATGATTTAGCCTTCCTAGCTATAGGGTGGACCATCAAAGCTAATACTCACTGAAGACACAAGCTGTATTCCAAAACAGCGCTTTTCAAAGTTTCTCTACTCAGCTGCTATCAACCCTGCTGCACCATTGTGCAACACTTACAACATCTCAGCTAAGTTTGTAAACTTTACTACCTATATGATTCCATGAACCATTTAGATTCATGCAATCATTAGATTTACTAACCAAATAAAAAGATTCAGCAAATGTCTTGCAAAAACATTACCCACATGAATCGATTCCAGCAATCGCAGACAGCTCCTCATGTTCTCCAAACTGTGACTTTTTCATCGTGCCTCAGTATCACCCTCATCAACCTGAACTTTTCCCTGGCTAACCTGGTCTAGTGGGAGGTGTCCCTGCTGTGGCAGGGGGTTGGAACTAGATGATCTTTGAGGTCCCTTCCAACCCAGCCCAATCTCTGATTCTATTTCTGCGCATCTGCTATTTCTCATCAGCTGGATGCAAAGGGCTGTGGCGTGGTTTGGGCCGACGAGAAACCTAGAAAGCTTCCAGCCTCGGTTAAGAGAAGCTGTGAAAATGCAGGAAATGGGAATCCAAAGGGATTCTCAGTGACCTAACTGATGTCTGCCAGACTCCGTCTCTAAGCGTATGTCATAGAGGGTAGGATTCTACATGGCTTAGCCCCAGGACCAAAAGTCCGTCCTCGGAGGACCTGAATTTTACTCGTTTGTATGAGAAAATGCCCAAGAGAGCTAGAATGGTGTCTGCAGACCACGGAGCTGTGTTCCAGGTTCTCCAGGGTGTTTCTGCCCCTCCTTCAAACTAAAATCCAGTCCTAAACCTTGTCTTCTACAAGAGCTGCTTACTTGTATTACACATTATTTTGGGTACATGCCACTGATCATTCCTTTCCAAATATAATAAAAATTATGTTGTTCAGCCTCAAAATCTTAACTGCTACGTTGCCTTTTTTGGACCTGTAGCTAATGCAGAGGTATGCCTGGGCTTGCTGCAAGTACAGTTAGAGAGATGCAGGCGTGTGTGTCTTCTTCCTCGCTATTTTTATTCGTGTTTTAGCACAATTTACACAGAATACAAGGCAGTTACTTCAAGGAAAGATCCACGCAGTTGAAGATAAATGGAAGGATTTGACCTTGTTACTGCGAGACGGCGAAGGCCTGTCAGGCAAGGGGCAGATTTGCTCAGCTGATGTATTTGTCTCTCCTCGCTACGCCGGTGCTCAGAAACGCTTGTACTGGGGCAGGGAGAGGGGAACCGGGGCAGGATGGGATGGGATGACAATATATATGGTAGAAATTGCCTCTACACTGAAGACATTGTCTTCCCTGCATTATCCTTTTTGTTTCTTTCTAAAAAAACCCGAGGGGACAATCAGCACTGAAAAAATAGTTAAAATGAGGCACAGCACCTATTTTCTCCACATCACACACAAAACTTCAAGGTATCTGCAATGTAACGTACTAACAGCTCTGGACAAAGCTCTCAATGATATATATTTTCTGCTCTAAAAAGCCATTACGCTTCCTTAATTAATCACAGAATCATTAAGGTTGTAAAGGACCTCTAAGCTCATCAAGTCCAACCCAGCGCTACTGTGACCACTACACCGTGTCCTGAAGTGCCACGTCGACACGGTGTTTGAACCCCTCCAGGGATGGGGACTCCACCACTGCCCTGGGCAGCCTGGGCCAACGCTTGACCACTCTTTCAGTAAAGAAATTTTTCCTATTATCCAACCTGAGCCTCTCCTTTTGCAACTTGAGGCCGTTTCTGCTTAAAGGTTATGTATTAAATTACAATTCTTGTATGTATTAATTAATATATGTAATATATATAATATATTACACAGAGTTCTGCAAGATCTAAACCCCTTCCCTCAGGACTGAAGCCAAGTCGAACCCTCCCCACTTCACTGTGGGCTTTGAAAAGGCCCTGGAAGGGACCTGACAGATGAAGCACCTGGATAAACTCATGCCAGGCTATAATCACCTGCCAGAGATAAAGGAAAGAAGGGACAGACCCCAGTTTGCAGGAGATTATTTTCTCCTTTCAAACCTCTGGTGAGTCGAACAGACGCAAGCGCATACACAATGCTGGAGGAGGATTAAAGTCTTTTATCGGGTGCCTGCGAGGAGAGCAACACGGGAAAGCAGCACGGCCTGTCAACAGAAGGACATCTCTAACTGTCCACCCCTTCCTCTCCTTCTCCCCAAAACAGATTTCCTGTCAGAAGCCTCAGGTCTTGCCCACGGGAACAATCCTTCCCCTGACGCCGCAGTTACGTTTTGGCTGTTGATGACACAGGGCCTGGCCCCAGGCCGTGCTCAGGCTCAGGAAAAGGAGGCAGAATACGGAATTCTTGGAAATGGCTTCTTCTAGGCTCTGAGTGGAAACTTAACAATCAACACCGAAACCTTCCGTAAGGAAAAGAATCAATCTGTGTCTGAGATTCAGCTTGGCGGAGGAATTCATTTCTCTGTCAATACCAGAACAAACAGGGTTTCTCAGCCTTCGTATTGGAAGTCGTTCATTTAAAAACAGATATATAGATGTATTGCCATTTCCCGCTGCTGAAACAATGCACTAGAAAGACAGTTAACTGCCTCTGGATAGTAAATAAACCTCCTGCCTTACGGAGTGAGGTGAATACAGAGAGGTGAGGCACTAAATCCTGCCCATGGCAGCCACCTCTACCTTCGGTTGTCACGCCAGCAAAAATTCCAACTCAGCCCGAGTAAATTCTACCTCGGAAACACTCTCATTAAATACGCTGAGGAGGATTCATCATCCCTCTGTCACATCTGCGTGAATCTGCAAACTCTTAAGCCTACCCGGAGTTTAAGATATTGGCAGTGCTATTGGAGAGGAGAATTGAATCTGATGGCCTGAGGAGCTTTCAAGAAGCACTTCAGCCTCAGCGAGAGAGAATCGGTATTGAGCAACTTAGGCTCTATCACTTGAACTCTCGGAGGTCACTGTTTGAGAGAAAGCAGTTTCAAAAACGTGGTTTCAGAGAGTTATAATCCTAAGTGCATTAAATAAACCATAATCACCTTAATACCTGGTATGTCCCTCTGTAAATTCATTCCACTCGTTCTCTCCATCCTCAGCATCTCCAACCTTACCGTGCTGCAGCGCTGGTTTGCTGCCAGGCACGCCCGAGACTCAGCTACCTTGGATTATACGTAGAAAACAAACCCTGAAACCAGTGATAAATGAACAGATTAATTGTGGTATTTTAGGTAGCTGCAAAACAGAACGGGTCCCTATCCGAGTGCATCCAGCTGTTGTCACAAACATTTTTCTCTCCTCTTCACCACAGCCCATTTCCCAAACTATTGTTCCAGCACAATCTTAGAAGGTGCAACTTGATTTCTTCGTTTTCTTAATAAAATAAATAAAAACTTATATATACATATGAAGAGAGAGCACCATTTTAGAGTGACTAGACCTGCTCCTGGAAGAGCAGTGGTGGCTTTTAGGGCTCGCTATTTGGATTTATGTCACGGAATGGCAGAGTTTTTCAATCACATCAGCTAAGAGCTAGAGATAAGATAGGGCTAGAAAGGGAATTACATGGGATATACACTGGCATAATTTGGCTTTCTGGCTAGGGAGGAAAAAAAAAAGTCAGAGGCAGCCACTGCAAGTCCTGATGATTTTAAGATTTCATCTTTCAAACAACTTATTTATTAGGAGTCAAAATTGGGATAACCTTTCCAAAAGTGTCTCTGTGGCCTAAAAGCTCGAATCTGGTTGTCAGACCTGACTTAAGCACTCAAACTTCAGTTTAAATTTTAATTGCCCCGGCGCATGACAGCAGCTGAGATTTTTTTAGGGTTTGGGGGTTAGAGCTTATTTTGGTTGGCTGTTTTTTACAAAAGAGGTTACTGACTGCCTATCCCGCATTGGAAAATGAACTTGTCTATTCCTGAACACCTGGAAAACTTACATTAGAATAGAATTTCTAAAAGCTCAAGAGGTGTTTTTTTTTTTTTCCCCACAAAAGCCCTGACTTTTCTAAAACAGGCAGGTAAAAATACTCCAGGGAAAGAATGTAGGACATTCAAGCGACGGGCTGCATTACACCTCAGGTTAACTACTTTTCTTCAGGTGTTTCTCTAGTACACGGCACAATGAGCCCTGATGCTAATTGGGGTCCCTCGGTCTAAGGGTGAGGACTGAAGGGTGACGTGACCCGTCCAGAAGGGCAGCAAAGCAGGGGCAGTTTCCTCAGGCCTGCCTTCTCCAAGTCCCATCCTCTAACCATCACTGTGACAGTTGCCTCTGGCTTGAATGACATTTTGGGTGCAGGAAGTTAAAACAAAGTTACCCACACCGAGCCATGGAAACGGCTACAAAAATAGTATTTCCACTACTACAGGCTGGTGTTGCTTCGAGGGAAGACTTTTTTCTCCTGGCCTTCCCCAGCTCGGGGTTAGGTGGTTTGCAACAGATTGCTGGACTGCAATCAGGTGGAAACCTGTAGCAGCACCTGCTACAAGTGAATTAATTCCTCCTGGCTCCCAACAGCTGCTGATTTTGTGTGGGTTTTATCTTTATTTCATTTTTTTGGCTGTTTGTTCAGCGGAGCAGGAGCCGGGAGCCTGGAGTGCGTGGTGGCACACAAAAGCACACCCAGGACTGCGAGGTCAGACGTTAAACCACGTTCTCGGCTACGGGAAACGTTCCCAGGCAGGACCGTGTGGGAGCAACGAACAACGAAAAGAGGAACGGTAGGCTCAGGCTGGTTACTATGGAGAAGATATCACTGGATTTAATAAATACTGAGTGGTCCTGTAGTTCTCTGTTTTGTTTGGGTGTTCCTCAAAAGCGCTTCTCCCTCTCTTCAGCTCCCGCCCAACCTCACCTTCATAAACCTGAGTTTATCCAAAGATTTAAGTCCCTCAGTCTACCTACAAAGCCTTCAACAGGGAAGAGTTGAGTTTATACGCGCATCCTACAAATGCCTTTTTACCTGCAGCTCTGTTGAGCCCAACAAACAGGACCACTAAATGGAAACGATGCCAGTGTACAGAGGACTGGATTCACGGGTCCATCCTCAGACCTACCGAGTGCAGCCAGATCCTTTCTCCACAGAAAAACGGAATCGTGTCATTAATTGGAAGAATTTGGGCAGAGATTATTAGCAGGCTGTGTCCAGGCCAGGTGAGCTCTGAGGCAGTACAGCCAGAGCTGCAGGAAGCTACAGCCTCCTCGTAGGAATATCAGTTGTCTCCTGAACCTGTAAATTACCCAAGATAGTTGACTGCATTTGCAGAACGACTCACAAAATGAACGGTGGCAGCATCCCATGAACAAGTTCAGCACGGTCATAACTGATCAAGAGCCAGCTCCTCACTAATACACTGCCTCCAGTCCACTACAATCAGTCTCTTTCACAAAGAAGTCCGGGATTCTTCAGCAGAAGCTCATGCTCAGGAAAGTGGCTGAATCAAAGCAATCTGATGATTTTAGCTGTCTTGGTAATCTAATTATACATAGAGACTAATACAGTTCCGTGTTGTCTCCAAGACGAGTTGAATGATCTAAGTGGTAACGAGGACATGACCATCTACAATTAAAAAAAAGCTTTCTAGAAATAGCGAACCAATCAGCAGATGGCAAACAGATGGATACAAGATTCAGAGATGTGTACATACAGAACTTAATTGAAATTAAAATTATTATTCATTGCAATAAACTCGGCTTGGGAGAATGAAAGGCAACATCCTTAAGTAAGAAAGGGGGAAAACGGTTTTAAATAATTAAGGCTCTATTTATGAATGTCTCCTGAAGTATTCATGAGAATCTCTTCATAGGGATAATAAAGAATATATTGCTTCCCCGTGACAGGCAATGGTATTCTCTGAGCTATCAGCCCTCCGGGTGAGAGGAGCACCTGCCAGTTTTAAGAGGGTAGAGGTAAGAAATCCCAGCTCGTGGGCTGGGATGGTAAATTTTGTGTTCCTTTGGCAAAACTGTGCTGCAGCTCAGGCCATCCAGCATGAGAACTGAGATCTCTGACGCCCCCCGTTCACTTGCCTTGCCACGCTTTTATAAAAGGCCACATAATACATATTTCTATCCGGTTACTCGCTCTTTGCAAATGTTAATTAAACAGCACACAACAAATTATTTCTCCTGCTGTAACGGGGTGCTGGTGCAGCTAATCGAAGCTTTGTTCTACTCCGAGCACTGCCAAGCACAAAGAGCTGGAGGTCGCTCCCAGGGACCCGGCATCGCCGCATCACACCTCGGCGTTTATAAGAACTGCCTGATACCAGGCGATGCAAAATTGCCCAAACTCTCTTTGACTCCAACAAAAGCTGTGCGATCCTGGCAACTCCTGCAGCATCCTGTTGGGTTCCAGGGTGTTCCTTTGAGGATCCTGGATGCCTACAAATCCTCTGGGACTCCGGTGCAGCCCGAGGGACGGGCTGTCCTTGGACAAGCCCCGTGCAGCTGCAGAAGCAGGCAATGAAGCCTGGCGAGGAACATCAGAGCGAGCACGAAAAAGCATTCAGAATCCTGTCACTCATATATATTATAATACGGCGAGAAGACAGAAGGATTTATTGGATGTTTCCCTCCTCCTACAGCAGTGGCATCAACAACCAGCGTGTTCTGCAGGGCCGCAGAGAAATGAACTACTCTGTTAAGTACCTTGCCCCAGCTCTGGTGCAATCCTTACAGGCAGCACAGGACATCCCACCAAGGGCTGATGAAGGGCTGCAGTGGTAGGAGGAGTTAATGCCACCAGGACAACAGAGAGCAAAGATCTACCTTCTCTGTGAGCTCTGCCACCCCTGCCTAAGGTGCTTCTGCTCTGCTGGCCTTTCTTCCACCTGCACGGAAAGGGTCAGCCTTGCTGGTAGTCTGGTTCTGCTCTCACTCCGTCTGGAAGCTGGTTTTGGTTTTGCAGAGAAGGGGAGATGGCCCCTACATGCAGATCTGTCCCACCACAAAGCCTTATGAAGAGCGACTGAGGGAACTGGGGCTCTTTACTCTGGAGAAGAGGAGGCTGAGAGGAGACCTCATTGCTCTCTACAACTACCCAAAAGGAGGTTGTAGCGAGGCTGGGGTTGGTCTCTTCTCCCAGTTTACTAATGAGAGAATGAGAGGAAATGGCCTCAAGTTGTGTCAGGGGAGGTTTAGATGAGATATTAGGAAGAAATTCTTTCCTGAGAGAGTGGTTGGGCACTGGAACAGGCTGCCCAGGGAGGTGGTGGAGTCACCATCCCTGGAGGGGTTTAAAAACCGAGTGGATGTAGCACTTGAGGCTGTGGTCTAGTGGCTGGAGAGATGTTGGGATGAAGGTTGGCTTGATGATCCTGGTGGTCCTTTCCAACCATAATGATTCTATGATTCTAAGAAAGCCCTCATGTCTGACAGAAAATACTTTTAACTCTGCCTCTAGCAATGGAAAGCACACAATAAGATTTTATTTTCCACTGGAAACTGCAGGTAGAGGAGAGGGAGTTGGACTATCATTTCCTGGGTTGGAATATGCCCGAAAGCAGTTCCCTCCCTTCTCTTTAAAGGAAGGAAAGAATAAAAACAGGTGCTCATTTATGAGATGCATATAATGGAGCAGAACTAGATTAGAAAGAATTTGAACACGCTGTTCATCTCCTGGAGCTTTAGAAGGATACAACAGGTCTCAAATGGCACACGGGGAGATAGTTCCCCTACTGCAGGTGGCTGCTGTTGTTGTGCAAACGGGAACCACATTCCAGCCTGCTACCTAGACACCGTCTCATTTCAATGAATTAATACCCAAAATTCATTTGTCTTCAAGCACAGTTCAGCCCTTGGAGAAATAAAGCCCGAGTTCAGGCTGGGAAAAAAAGCTGCTGTTCGGTGTTAGGTTCAATCTGGAAGCTACGGGGCTGCCCGTGGAAGCCGCGCCAGGAGAGAGCAGCACGCCGGGGCCTGGAGCCCCCGGGGAGAGCCCCAGCTCTCGTGTCCAACCCCGCAGCAGCAGCTGGAACTTGGAGCTGCTGCTGGCACTCCAGCCACGTGCCCCGAGGGCTCAGAGGTTCTGCAGACACCATCTGCCCTTCCCGAGGGCTTCATCCGCTTGTGCTGCACCTGCTTTCGCTGGCAAACGGGCCCCGAGCTCGCGGGGAGAGAAGTCACGCCTTCCCTACACGTGGGGACCCCGGAGAGTACGACACTGGCCTGGCTTGACACGCACGAAATTTTACGGTTTTAACGGACCAACGACTTCCAGAAACGAGCAAATTCATTTGCGGAAGCGTAGAGAGATGACAGTTATTTGTTCAACCCCGGCACGCCTCGGCGGCCCACGCTCCTCAGGCAGCGGAGCAGCTCGGCGCGTCCTTCCCCACCTCACCGCTGCAGAGCCGCTCGGGGAAACCTCCTGCCACGCGTGGACCGGCCCTTCTGCCGCTTCCTCTCCTTCTCTCCCTCTCTCTGTTTCTATAATTAAAAAAACGGACAACCTCCACGCAGGCTACTGAGCGTGCCTGCCATCCACAAACCCAATTTCGCACAATGACAGCCTAATTAATCTTCTTCTTTTGTTTCAATAGCATACGGTCTCCGCTCAACTGTGGAATATGGTGGAATCTTGCTGAGAACACATCTGTCAGGGCTGCAGCGTGAATAAAGGAATACAGCAGGCTTTGGTGTGATTATATCTGTATTTATATAGCTACGTGCCTATCGAGCGCTCCAGACACACGTAGGATGGAACAATCTATATAGTAATGTCCTGAATTCTGAGGAACACCTGTGATCCCAGACACTTCAGCATCACAATGCAGCAGGAAAGCTGTCTTTTTGCCCAGGGAGACATCATTACTCCCCCACACAGCACGCAGGTAAAGAAAGATTATGCGACTTGTCCAAGGTCACACAGAAAAACCGTGACAGAGCCGGGAACTAAGCCAGCGTCTCAGATCATGAACTTAACTCCTAAGACACCCTCTGCCCTTGTTTCCCAGGGTCTCCCTTCCCTCTTTCCTTCCAGGGCGGTAATTAGAACAACCGCTGGCCCATCATCAGCACTTCTATAGAGCTGTGAAACTGGAAGCCCTTATTTTGAGAAACTCCTGCTGAGAGCAAAGCCCCAAGCTGAGATACTGGTCACAACAGAGTTCTGCTCACCTGAATGAAATCAAACCCAGCATTTTGTTCAGTCTTTAGTTGGGCATTAAGAACTTGTTCCGCCCTTGGGTGCCCAGGTCCTGTCTCAGCTGTCCACCCTCTAACCAGCGCTACCTCTTGGGATGTCTCTGACGTGAAAACGTTGACTAAAAACCAACTAAAACCATCTGTAGTTGGTCATTCCTGTGAGCAAACACACCCCAACTTGTGTCAAGTCCTGGCCTGTTTACAGTGCTGAAGACTTCTCAGGTTTTATCATGTCTCATAATAGTTGTTTATGTTCTTAATACTTCAGTTTCTGATACCATGAAGTTACGAGACGACCACAATTTTCACTGAGGAAAAGGTTTCAAGACCTTTCACCCAAAACATGACCATGAAGCAAACCCTCAAGAGCTCCAAAGAAATTAAAGACTCAAAAGAAATCAGTGTGTCATGGTCCTTTGATTGGGGTTGGAGGCTGGTGTTTGAACATCCAGGGTTCTCAGGGCTGCGCTTAAATTACTTCACCACAAAATAATGAAAGGTCACGGGACTTCAATCAAGATACTCAGCCAGCATAAATCTTGTCTCTCTACAGAAGCACTTGTTGCTCCATAGACTTATACCTGCCGCAGTCAGGTTCAATTTATAGCTTCAATATCAATCAATAAAATCTGTTGTATTAAATACAAGAGCTAAATTTTTCTCTACTTCAAGGGACTGCGGCTACGTTACCTTCTGTGGTTTCTTGCAGTTACACCAACAGAGAACCTGATCTGCATCTGGGAATTTTCTAACGGCGAAAGCTCTGCTTTGCTCTGCAGTGGTTTTTCCAAATTGCCTGCCTATATTTCTGATAATTGCTGAAGAAATTATTTGGCTAATGAGCAGCGATACCAACCATTTTCATGGGGAGCTACAGTGATAATTAGGAAGACAAAAAAGGGGGAGGGGAGGAGGAAGAACTTTCAGCTTCTTTAGGATAATTATAATTTGTGTCAAATAAGACAACTACTTCAATTTTGGGCAACATGTACCTTCAGAATAAATGTGGGCTGGTTTAGTCACAACATGTCGCGGCAAGTAGTCTGATCCGATATTTGCAGTCGTACAATTAAACCTGGCATGTAATAATTAGGAAGGCAGGTGTACTCAATACATACTACAACGTTCTTTACTAGCTGTTGTCTCACGTTAGCCCATCCTGGGTTAAGTGATCATGGAGACAGAACGTAACTGCTTACAAATACCCAATGGATACAAAATAGAGGGCGGAGAAAAATTAGTTATGGTGGGTACGATCAAGAGCAACGTGAAGCGACTGAGAGCAGTTGGAAATGAGTAAAGTGAGGAAAACCTCCCTGCCAAAGACACAACGTTCCCCGTGGAGAAGAGCAGGGTACGTAACCCATGTGAGATGACTTCGTGGGAGCTTATGGAGTAGCTTTCTGAAATGTAATAGGGAATTATCCCACCCAAGGTACTCTTCTAATGCAGTCAGGCAACCTGAGAGGGGAGAATGACCTACAGAAAAGCCGTTACGGTATGGGTGTATCACATTCCATACGTACACAGTATATTCATCACCACAGTATGAGAAAGACACTGAGGTACCGGAGCGGGTCCAGAGATGGGCAACGAAGCTTGTGAGGGGTCTGGAGAACGTGTCTTATGAGGAGTGGCTGAGGGACCTGGGGTTGTTTAGTCTGGAGAAGAGAAGGCTGAGGGGAGACCTCATTGCTCTCTACAACTACCTAAAAGGAGGTTGTGGTGAGGTGGGTTTTGGTCTCTGCTCCCAACTAACCAGCAATAGGACAGGAGGAGATGGCCTCAAGTTGCGCGAGGGGAAGTTTAGATTGGATATTAGGAAAAATTTCTTTACTGAAAGAGTGGTCAGGCATTGAACCAGGCTGCCCAGGGCAGTGGTGGAGTCACCAGCCCTGGAAGGGTTCAAAAAACGTGTAGAAATGGCACTTAGGCACATGGTCTAGTGGTCATGGTAGTCTTGGGTTGATGGTTGGACTTGATGATCTTAGAGGCCTTTTCCAACCTTAACGATTCTATGATTTCCAAAATGTCATCACGTCTTACAAGTTATTTTTGCAGAAAGCAAAGTTGAATTTTTGTAAATCTTGCTGCCTCTGAACAGAAAATCCTGGATACCAGGAGCACATGCACCACCGGTGCAGCCTCTTGAAATTCAGATGCCCGATAATCCTTACAAAAACATCACTCAAAGAACAGTTATTACTCACAGTAATAAGCATCCAGTAGAATCGTCTTGGAGAAAATTCAGCCCTTTGTTAAACAAGCTCGGCTGTCAGCGAAAGCCGGTGCTAATGAGAACTGCAGTTCACATGTCAGCGCGCCGTGAAACAATTAGAGGAGTTTTGTCCTACTTCATAAATACCAATATTGATAAAGTAGTACAACCTAAAATACCATCCGACATTTTGATGGTTACTAAGAACTTCCTGAGTTATATTAAGCGAGCCAAGGAGTTAAAAAGGAGCATAAACTCTCAAGCTTGAAGCCAACGGCAAAGTGCTCAGAGTCAGGAAGAAAATGTCACCTCCAGAGCAGGTCATTATATAATTGTCTATAACAGGATTTTTTTATCATCTTATTCTGATGTCTCTCACACTAACGAACTACATCCACAATTCAACTAATTTGAAATGGTTACTTTTATGCCTCCCACTAAAAGAGAAGATATTTCAACGCTACCCGGGGCATTTAGATGCTAAATTCTCATAAAAATTAATGGGAGCCGAGCCTCCTAATTCCCTAAGCGTCTTTGAAAATCTCAGACCAAACATACACAAATTCTATTCATTCTGAAGGCTCCTCATGCACTTCACAAGCATTACTGGTCCTGTACAGAACACATTTCACTGAAATGTAGCTACCTCGGTGATGAAACATGGCACGGGAACACTACATAAAAGTTTAAAGACTGGAAGTGAAGAATACCCAGGGGTAACTGGGTGAAAGTTAATGGCCTGTGATATACAGAAGTTCAGAGTAGATGATCTAATGGTCCCTTCCGGCCCGAGATGCTAAGAAATTAAAGTGACAACACAGCCAACTGAAAGTTCAAGAAGCCCAGGGAAGGTGAGGTAGGTGCTTGAAGGAGACAGCTCCAGTTTCAACCTTCTTGCTTGAAACTTGGCTGCTGCACGGGAGCGCGAGCGCAGCGACGGAGGGTGCGAGCTGCCATCGCCTCCTCTTACCAAATCCAACCTGGAACTGCCAGAACATCAGAATTAACTCGCAAAAGTGTTTGTACAAAGGCTGCAGAGCAGGCAGGAGCCCACCTTCTACACTTCGTGGGGATGAATGAACATCTACACGGCCCCTGCTAGAACAGTGGTCCCAGTTGCCACCTGCAACTCTGAGCTGCTCTCCTAACTCGAAGGACCTTTTGGCATCAAAAAGCACATGCAAAACCACGTGCGTCAAGGCAGCAAATGATGTTTCCTCTGAACAGCAAGAAAACAACTGTTCTCTTTACGCTTGTGTCACTTCCCCATCATTTTCACGCAAAGACCTCAGTGTTTTTCACCAGTATTATCGGGTTTTTTTCCTGCTGATCCCGACACAAAGGCAAATAAAATACTGCATGGATAAGTCTGAATATGTGCAATTATGGATGAATACATTGTTTGGAGCATAGCTGAAAGGATTATCATTTCATTATACCAAAAATTATACTAATTATATCCACAATTTTTTGTACTTACTTAATTTCAGACTATTACGGGTCCTCTTTGGAAAAGTGAAACTGGTGCTTGTAGCCTTGACAGCAAAGGACAAATGCCTTGACAGGACATCATGCTTCTCAAAGAATAATTAAATCAAAGCATGGCGTAAATCCCAAGGGTGCCTCTCCATTGGTAGTATTTCTATCAAGAATCTTCAAACCCTTAAACCAAATATTTAAAATTTATGGGTTTCACTGGTGGTTTCAAGGTGAGAGGCAGCTGTAGCAAAGCTCTGGCACTTCTGGTGATCTCACTTTTTCTTTTGGTCCAATAAAAGCAATAGAACAAATCTCTCGCCCGCATACTTTTAATTTCTATCTGAACAAACTCAGGTAAAAGGGTTACAGATAAAAAAAATCTCCGTAGGCCTGATGGGTAAACATAAATACAGCACAAACATCATTGTTTATAATGCAACCCAAATGTTAGATAAACAGTGGCCCCAGGCAAGGCCAGGAACAGGTATCAGGAGACATCACAAATAGACAGGTAGAACAGAACTCTCATTATCTTCGCTTAAAAATAGGTAAGTGATGCACAAAAAGGTTCAGTAAATTGCCCCAAATTACCTGGGTTTCTGTGAGAGAACCAGCAAGTACTGTAATTAAACACCCTCCATTCAAACTCAAATCGAGTATGATTGAGAGAAAGAGGAGACACAAGAAAAGAGAGAAACTCATTTATCCTCCGGGCTACATCAATGAGTTAGAAAAGGCCATTCTTACTTGCAAAAGAAGGAAAGAAAGGGTATTTTCATGGAGAACTTTATAAGGTTCCTTCAACCATTCTGATAATCACCATAGGAATCATGAACTGATAACAGCAGGACTGTGGATGTCACAGTATTTGATCTGAAGAGCTTCTCGTTTAGTCCAAAGCAATAATCATAGAATCAAAGAATCATTTAGGTTGGAAAAGACCTTTAAGAGCATCAAAAGACCTCTAAGATCATCACGTCCAACCATTAGTCCATCCCAAAGATAGCCCGATGTCCCAAAGATACCAAAATGCCCATCCTAAAGACACCAAACTTTTGAACAACCCAAAGTTTGTTTTGACACCAAGCATCTGCACGCTCTGCTGAGTTCTGAACCTCTTTGGGTTCAGCTCTTAAGAGCACTGAGGAGAAATCTCCTATCAGGAGCTCTGGGAGAAAGGCTGGATCTAGGAAGCACGGAGGATTGTTTTCCTCTTCTCGCAGTCATTGCTAACAAAGGCGTTACTCTATTAACCTCTCCCACTTGGATTTCCCTTAATCTGTACATGGAACTCGAAGCCCTTTAAAACGTTTCCTCTGTCCCTCCTGTGGTTTTAAAAGCTCAAGTTGTGCTATGATCTTTGCTTAAGAGAAGTTACTGGAGCGGTGGATTCTAAATGTTATAATCCAAACGGTCATGGCTGGATGAAAATCCAGTTTATTCAGTACTGCTACCACCCCAGCACGCAACCATATTCATTTAGGAAACCGTTGCTGCCTGATGGGTTGAATAATGAAACCGCAGTAACATCAGCTTTGAAGATGGAGAACACAGGGGCACCAGTTTTGCTAGTTTTAATAAAATATCTGTAACATCATTTAGGAGAAAACCAGCTCCTTTAAGGCAGTCCAGGGCGACACACTGAACTTGATTTTCACCTTCAAAGATCAACTCGGGTAGTGTGCCAAGACAGTAATTGCTTTTAGAGCTTGCCTGTGCTGGGGTTTTGTCTCCCAGCTGATGGCCAGCTCCCCGAAGAAAGGCCCAGGGCTTAGCTGGCAGGGAGGGAGCACTTCCACGCGCAGCAGGGAAGGCAGCTGTGCCAGCCCACACCACCCGAGCACTTCACTCTGGCTGAGGGCCACTCCAGCGATGTGCAGCCCAGGGGACAGCTCTCTGGGGACCATTCCAAGCCCAGGTTCTCAGTGTGTCCCTCCTATTTTCTATGAGCACAAACACGGGCTGTAAATTGGAATGGTCCAGTTTGTTTCCATGCTGGAAGAGAATCATAGAATGCATTGGGTTGGAAGGGACCTTCCAAGGTCATCAGAGAGACCCTGGAGAACGTCACTCCTCGGTATGAGGTGGCCACCTCATTCCAGTAAGCTTTAACTGGTAAACCTGGGCACCAAAAAAAGCCAGGCCTAAGCTAAACCAGTGATCTACTAGATCAGTTAGTGCACAAAAGGAAAAGATTTGGTTAGAAAGGCAAGATAATATTCTGATTTAATCAAGACTGACACAGGACATGAGCTCTCTGCCATTCTTCAACTACCTCGAGACCGCAGCCGAGCTCAAAGACCCTTATTTTAAACCTCACAGAAGTCAACGGAGAAAATGCAGGAGCAGAAATAAAGCAAACCTCATAGGGGGAAGGAAAAATAGTTTTACTCTTCTCCACAAAAGCTTCTAGACCAGCTTTGCTGGGGCTCTGTCCTCGCAGCCTTGAAGTACCTTGCAAGTGTAAGCTCCACGTCGAGTGGGAAGCACTCGACGTGGAGCGCAGGATGGAGCACACGAGGATGGCAGGATGGAGCGCACGAGGATGGCAGGATGGAGCGCACGAGGATGGCAGGATGGAGCGCACGAGGATGGCAGGATGGAGCACACGAGGATGGCAGGATGGAGCGCACGAGGATGGCAGGATGGAGCACACGAGGATGGCAGGATGGAGCACACGAGGGCTGCAGGCAGGACCAAAGCACCTAGCTTGAAATACCCAGGGAAAGATCATATGGTGGCGATTCAAGTAAATTAAATCCTGGTGTGCTCACTGCTACAAAATGCTGAACAAGCTGAAAGTAATGAATGAGAGATCATATTTGTAACTACTTAGCAGACACACTAAGACAATTACAGTGATGAAAGCTACGCAGGCAGTACTGTACATCAGACTTATTTTGCAGAAGTCCATAAATAAGTAATTTGACTGGGTAAAGCACCCTGGGATGGCTCAGGGTTTGGAAAGTGATATTGAAAAAAGAATCTACGTGTACACACGCGGTTTATTACACTGCAGCACAAGCGGTTTCATACCTTCCACAACGTATTTACATTGCAATGCAATAACAAGTAGGCTATAAATGAATGGCTGATGCCTCCTACCACTTATTTTTTGACTGGAGAATACTGTTATTGTCTCAGCAAGAAGATCTGTGTTCAGAGGGAGCCACGTTCGCAGATATTCTGCGAATGGCAAGCTCAGTTCTGAAACCACGTTAAAAGGTGGCATGGAGGGAGAGAAGCAGTCTGGTAGACAACGTAATATATAAAATCTAGAATAAATCTAAAGTAAACTTCCAAAAGTCTTTCCACAGGGATGCTGAACGAGGAAGGTGAAAGGACGAAGTGACCTGTAATGGAATAGGAAATCAGGTGTAGGTGATGGTCTGAGTATCTGCTTAAGAGCTTACTATGATATAATAAAATACTCTTCACACAAGAACAGAAGGTATCTGTACAAATCTAAACATTGTTAGAAGATGCTTCTCAAAAACATTCAAGGGCCGTGTCGTTTTTGAGGTCTGCTAAGAAAGGATCTCTACTACGAGCTGATTAAACAGTTGTATGTAGAGATAAAACATTAATCCAGAAGCCACACTGCTTTATTATTGACCTGTTGAACATGACATCTACCTCAAACAAATGATTGTAATTTAGTGAAAACATCTAATCATCACCAACTGGTCTTTTATAACCTATTAATAGATGACCTCTTAACATAGCTGAAAACCCAGCTAAGAAGCACCTCGGGGCCTCTGGTGCAAGAGTGTCTCAGAGTTCTCTGTTATTCTCCAGTTCATTGTGCTCTCCTCACATCCAAAACACTGTAAAAGGACAGGCTTGATCCAGAGCTCGCTGAGGAAATCAAGGGGCGTTTTTTCATTCTCTTTGGTACCAAGAGGGTTGAAGGAAAGACTGGTAGACAACATTATCATGCTCAGAGATAAAAAAGGCATTATACTCCTCAGATCTCTTTTTTCGAGGATGGAGATAACCCTTTGACAGAGAACTTACAATATGTTCAATCGCTGCTGCACTTGAACAAAGTCAAACGACCAGTATAGTAAGGAGGAAATGTCTCAAGAGAGTCTATCCCCCGGTCACCTCCCCAGGAGAGGCGTAACTCCACCATTTGGATGGTTTTGACTGCGCACAAGAGAGAAGAGGACCTCCAACTAATTGTAGCAGACCTAGAAGAGTAGATTTTCAGGATAACTTATTTGTTTCCTACCTCCCGACAACACCTCAATGCTTGATCTCCACGGCATCATCTTTTTCTTTCCCCCATCTCAATTTTCTCTCTCTTACCCACACCTTGCCTTCTCCGCACGGATCCATCACCGCGGGGCAAGGAGACCACGGGCGGAAACGGAGCAAAAAGCAGCCGTATCAGCACCTTCTGACACGCACACGATACCCATGGCCTTCCATCCCCTGGGACGCCCAAACACAGCTCACCTTGACAACAAGATCAGCTCTGACAGCCAAGCGACGCGTCTCAGCAGCGCTGAGTTATCGCCTTGCCCTCTGCCTGCTGCGCTGCACGGCAGACACTCGTGCTCTGGTGATGGAGAAGATCAAGAGCACCCTTCCCAGCCTCCACATGCCCAACGAGGTCCTCAAACAGACTGGTGCTGTCCTGCTAGTATACAACCATTATCTTCCCTGAGACTCCAGTCCACGTCGTGCTTCTTTTATAATTAGGATTTCATTTCTAGCTTTAGCCTTCCTAATTAATTTGTTATACATCATTAATTTTCCCTGTAAACTTTTTCGACACCTCCTTTCCCAAGATATTTCAAAGTCCAGCAATTAACTTCTCTCATCTCCCTCAGCATTCTGCCACCTCTGCTATGTGCTCACAGTTTTGTGTAGTGTTTTTAAATCGCATTTGTTTGTTAGTGACAGGCAGTGTCACCGTGTGAATGATAGTCTCTCATTAATTAATATTTTTACATTATGAAAAAAAAGAGCACGAGCATCGAGGGGGAAAAGTAGAGTACAAGAACTATAAATACAGCTTTGACTAACTGTCAATGTATGGTGCGATGATATATTGCTCCTGGTAGACGGCTAATTGAAAATGTGAGTTTCGAATGAAAGAAATTGTCAGCTTCTCTGCATTTTCATAGAAATCAAACCTCGTGCTGTACGCTCAGAGCACTGTAAGTTCACGAGGACTGTACCTCACGAATGGGGGAGAAGGAGCCTTTGCAAAGGAGGCTGAGGGAAGGAAGAAGCTGAGAAACCCACCGGTTGCTCAGAAAACAGCTCATAGCAGCAGTAACAGCATCAACAACAATGCGAATTAAATGCTGAAAAAGAGAATTTCAGGGCTGCCAAAAAACTCTGCCAGAGAATTGTCTGGTTCCTGGGCTTCGTCTTGGTTTAGTTAGGCTCGCAGAATGCTGTACGCTGTAGATGAGGCTACAGGAGAAGACTGACCAGTACCTCTCAAGCCATGGACACGGCGAGCCCATGGCCCCAGAGACGCGGTGATGCCCTGTTCTGTACAAGGACCTGGTTGTGCGACTACACTGAAGATCAAGACGAGCTCAGGTTCTGTGCTGTGGAAGCCACCAAGTAGCTCTCATTTAAGGTGCCTTCAACCTCCAGCCAGGATCTGTGGCTCTGCATTGAAAAAAAGATGTAGCCACAAAAATGAGGCTTTTGAAAGGAGCCACAGCACAAACATTATCTGCATTAACAGACTCATGGTGTTGGTGCTTAACACCCAGATCAGAGCTACCTGAACCTGCGCGGACTTACTCGATGCTCACAGTTCCTCTGGAGGAACCCCTGAGTTAGCCAGGAAGCCATGGCTTCCGAGTCCCTCGTGCTCCATTTGGGTACCACGGACTCCGTCTAAAAGTACGACTATACAGACGGTTAGAAAACAAGTTCAAAGTTATGGTAGAGAAAAATGAATTAACAAAAGCTACATTCGGATGAAAATGAGATGCTGCATTGAGCTCTACTTTACAAGGACACGAAATGATAAATTAACCAAGTTTGAAACGGAAATTGTACATGGTAATTACGTGATTTATATTACATAAACAATGAGTTAATATTAATTAATTCCAGAGATCTGGATTCTCTTCTCAGGGAAGACAGCACAGTTCCTATGCAAAACAGGCCTTCATCACTCCACCTCGGTCTGTTAAAAGAAAACAACTTTCTTTTACCACTCTTACTATCATAACTATTCAGATTGCAAACGCTTAAGGACAAAGCAATTTCTCTTGTTTTTTAGCTCAAAATATTTAGAAAAATATTTAGAAAGCACCCTGAGACAATCTCAACGACGGTTGGACTCGACGATCCCAAGGGTCTTTTCCAACCTGAATGATTCTACGATTCAACAGATTAGATGCTACAATTGTCAAAACCTGGGAGGTTTTGAAAATAGTACTACTTTGGTTTTTTCCACAGAAAACCAATGGTGTTAGAGGGAAAAAATCCACGCAAGTCCAGGGCTTCCCACTGGATCTTCTCATCTCCTAACTGGCCACATCTTCCTGTGGATCCCTGTTAACGGGCTGCCAGTTTGATTACTGGGATAGGCCCACGAGCCAACAGCCACGTCTGGGACAGCACCTCCCTCTGCCCGTCCATCCAGACTCTTGTGCCGCAGGACGTCTTTCGTTGGGCTTCTGCTGTGCAGCCCTTGGAAAGCCCCGTCCCAGCACCACCTGAGCAAAAAGCAGCCTGTGCAGCACAGCGTGCTACGGCCAGCGCTGTCCTGGCTGCACAAGGACCATCTGCAAAGGAGCTAAAGCCCGAGCTCCTCAGCAAGGACATTCTGCTGTGCAACAGTGCAGTTGGCGGCTCGGCGAGATGAACCGCAGAGCACGCCGGCGTAAAGAAGGTGAAAGACACGACGTTTTCCAAATCACCACTCTCTCTTTGCTAGAAAAGTCCTGCCTAATGTATTTGTACTAGTGGACAATGCTTGCTTGGAGCACAGGGGAAATCTGCTGGGGAATTATTACGCTGCCGTATCGTGCTTAGTTTCAGCTGCCTGGATATAAACCTGCATGAGAAGGGTAACGCCAAGCAGAAAAAGAAGAGAGGAGACCAGGACAACGGAGAAACCTGTTCTATCAAATGCCTGGTGGGACCAGGTGACAGTGATTTATAACACAGCATTAAAGTGTCGCAGCCTAAGTGTCACTCTCAGCGCTCCGCGAGCGAACCCACGTTAGCTGCAGACACAGCCCTGCCCGCAGAGCCGTGTGATGAGGACGTGTAACGGGATCTGACGCTTTTTGGTCCTCTCTGAATGAGCGCAATTCAGAAATGAAGTTTTCCACGACACTGCTGCTGGAACTTGGAAGAAAATTTCGTCGGGAGTTTACGTAGAACAGTTGGGTTTCCAGTTTTATGCAAGAAGTCGCTAAGGAGGGGAGGATGTGGATGAGGTACGTGTAAGACCCTCAGCAACACCAGAGTTGCTGGCAGTTCTAGCAGAAGACCACAGATGGACAGCCCAGGTTGCTTTCATAATCACTAAAGCAACAACAAAATTAACAGAGTTTCCTGTCGTTTCCAGCAGGCATCAGAGAAAGTCCTAATCCTGCTACCCACTCACGTCCGGCCTCCTGAACGGGCACGGATGAGGCCCAGAGAGAACAGAAGAGGTATAACACCTTGCCCTTCAACTGCTTCTTACTAAAACAATGTCCAAGAAAAACTAGAGTTTGAGGAACGGTGGAAAACATCACGAAGGAACATCTACGTGTGGCACGGGAGCCTGCACCCCGCGGTATGACATCGCTCTGTGCTTCCAGGTTCCTCCCATCATCCCACGCACGCCGAACACGCTGCTCAGTGCCCTTCCCGACCCCAGCTGCACCCAGGGCCAGAGGAACCGAGCAATCGCCTGGTTTGCTCACCCATGAAATTGGGTACCGCCGCCTTCCCTCCCGACAAAGCTCCCCCGACACTCCTGCTTCTATGCAAAGCACTGATCACCTCGAGAGGAAGTTCAGGGCCAACGGTTTCAACAGCTCCTAATGAATTCTGGTCTTTAACGCCAGCTGCGAAGTTACGTTAGAAAATAACACCCAGGATTTAGGTTATTTTCATTTCTTAAAAGGCGTTACTAGAAGCACACGTCATACAAGCAGCTACTCCAAATATCTGATCGAGAAAGTATTAGGTAGCAGTTGTCCAAGTGAATACACAAGTCATTTACCTGGAATGAAACATCTGGTAACAACATCTTCCCCTTGGAACTCTGACTGATCCCCAGCTCCTGGGGGCTGGACAAGAAGATCTTTGAAGGTCCCCTCCAACCCAAGCCACTCCACGATTCTTGGGGAGCTGATGCACTGTTTCTCTATAAACCACGGCTCGGTAATCTCCGTATTAGAAGTCTAATATCCACTTTTTCTGATGATTATAGAGTATTACAGTAAAGAATACAAAAGAATATTTGCATGTACTATGGCCCTCAGATGCGTGGAATTTTAATCTAGGAAGATTAGGCCTATTCCACTTCAGATGGTTAATAAAATAGATGAAAAAAACCTTAAATGCAGTAATCTTTGTGGTTGAGAATCCTTCAAAACCCAAAGTAACCACTGTAATTTTCTCATTAAAAAGCTATCATTTCAAATGCCTTTTTCTCCTTTTGTAGGATTTACAGTGCTACAGCTACGCGCTCATGTATATCCAAGGGATAGCTTTACAGATAAAAAAAATCCATCCTGTAACTTCTGGGAGATTTATTTTGCTAAGCAAGAATGTAAATTTGGCAGAGGAATGCAGCATTGGGATGATGTTGTTGATAGCTCTCTGAAAAAATTATTGGTGGAAACTTAATTTTACCACTGGAAGCAGATACTGGCAATGAGATGAATAACTGGAAAACCAATTTTCCATTAAAAAACAGCTCAATGGGGTAGTTTTCAAGCAGCTGAAAGGTATCTACATATACGCATGCACACGTTCATAAATCAAGTATGTTCAGGCAAATAACAAGTATGAAATTAAATCCAAACCCGTATTACATACACATCAGCATGTATTGATAAATACACACCAGCTCAGTCAATACTTGGCTGCTTCGGAGAAGTGTTGAGAAAAATATTTTCTGTTCGCGTCAAAATAGGCATCTATCCTAATTTCGAGAAGAAAAATGATATTTTCTAACAAAGAAAGAGCAATTTGTCCTTAAAAATCAAGCACGGGCAACTTTTTGGATGTTCTGAAACGTGTAAGACTGTTGTTGGGTTGTTTTAGCTGTGATTTATGGAGTCACAAGTGGACGTCTGCTGACGCCCTACGGTTTTAACTACATAAAATGCCACGCGAAGTAGGTATAATGAGGAATGGTGGTGGCAGGAATTCTCCAAACCACAAACCCAGTGCCTCTACAGAGCAGGTTACAAGGTGGAGCTGCAAGAAAATATAGCTATGGCAGACTTCTCTGGCCAAAAGAAGTTTTACTGGCATCTTACACCATTTCTCTATCGTATTTACTTCACCATATTCATTATATCGTGTGACTAAATGATAGATGAGACTAAGTAACGCGAATGAGAGAAAAAAATCTGCATTTCCCGAGTTTTTTAGTAACATTTTGACTATCTGAGATGCCCCCAGACAGAAAGCAACTGTTTAACCCACTTCTCAACCTAACCAGCCCCTCCAACAACACCCCACAAAAGGCACCTTCCCCCCTCCCCGAGCATAACACTCCTCTGGGAAAGGAAAGAAAAAGTACTAAGTCTGTATTTTATGATGTAATGTTCTTTACACATCTTTTTCATGTCAAGCTCTCATGCCTGTTTGAGTAAAGAGACAAAAATCGAGATTTTACTTTTTCTTCCTCCATTGCTTTCAAGTTTGAACGCCTTCGTCTGGTACGAAAGAGGAAGCAAGCAAAGAGAGTAAATCCATCACCGCAAAGGACGGCGTGAAGTAAGATATAATACATATGCCAAACATGATTTAGAGGATTCTGGCCTAAGAACTAAATAGTCAGGCTCTGCATGCAGATTCATCGATAACGCGGCAATTTATGTGACAACGTTTAAGGGGAAAGAAAAAAAAAAAATTACGAGGGAGGAATACACAAAAATAAATTTCCTTCAACAGAGCCTAAATTTAATAAAGCAATCTAGCAACTGCCAGCAGATACCAAAACTCCACGGTGATTAAATAAGCAGAAGCATAAATTATGCAACGCAGTTAATCAACGTGCATATGCAATCTGGAAGAGCTCTTGGGCACGGCGACGCAGTGCCCAAAACCAGGAGCCCGTTGCACCGCCAAGCCCCCGCAGCACCGGCACAGGAGCATCCCATGAGCACCCAGACCGACCAACCACCTTCACAGCACTCGATTCCTCGGGTCAGTGTTTTAATCTGAGACCGTGGGAGGGTTTTTCCCTTTGCCACACTCTCCGCTGACGGGGACAGGCTCTGACGGTCCTGCTGTAAGGAGTCGCTGAGTAGAGGCTCAGCAGGGCCTTTCTCCGATGCATTTATTTTAACGTACAAAAAGGATTTCCTTCCGTGACCCCTTCCCTGTTTGGAAAGATTAAGGCTCATCTGAACAGTGCCCCAGTGGAAATCCAGGATTTATTTTTCCACACTCACTTTTTTCACAGAAAAGCACCGGCCTGAATTCACGACACACTTACTGCTGTGTTCGGCACCGCTGACTAGCTCTAGTAATAGCTTTCCCAATTTCTAATGTTAACGTAGGTTTCTTCACATACACACACGCACTTTTCTTTTTTTCTTTCCCGTTTTAAAGGCATAAATTTACGCTGGCAATTTAAATGGCGTTCAAATGGCATTTTGACGAGACAGGCGGCTCAGTCGTTCCTTCACCCACCTAAGATGCAAGAGACCAAGGTTGGTTTTGGTGTCTGCCCAGAACTTTGATTTAGACAGCTCACGGAGGTCCTTCTGTTCGCAGGTATTGCTGTTATTCCCTCGTAAAAGTGTCGAGACTTACATAACTATAATCCTTCAAACATCTGAGCTGGGAACTTTCTCTCCCTCTCTACCTTACTTGCATCGTCTTTAAAATTCATGCTAGTGAGTCCTAAATTCATCAAGATAATGAAGGATGTGCATGCTAGAAATCATGAGGTGTTAGGATAATTTTAATCTAGCTGGGACTGACAACTGTCAGACTCCTTTGGAGATCACAGGTTTAAAAATAAAGTCGGTATTATTAACAATTCTGGCTGCAAAGGAATCAGAGCATTGTAAGCAAAGTCCTTATTTTCTATTGATTGATCCTGTGCCACTGCCATCAACGTGAACAGGATCCAAATACCTGTTAGACAAAACTAGTATAAATTTTTAAGTCCTTCATTCATGGATTCTTGTTTTTCCTTTTTTTTTAATTGAGTCCCAAATAGCTCAGCTGAATTGGGGAACTCCTCTCCACACCAGCACAGGGATTCAGGCTTCTGATGCACTCCAGCTCTCAGGCCGAAGGCTGCAGAGACAGGTTCTTGTTAAATACACAGCTCCACTCCACTAGACAGTCCTTCTTAGTGCTATCTAGACGATGCCAAGACTTCCCACTTAACACACGGAAGGAAAAAAAAACCCTTCTTTATTTCAATGGGATCAGAAAACGGATTTTCTTTAGTGGCTAGTCAGAGCAAAATACAATATATTTATGTCATGAAAGGGCTGGTACAGGTTTCATCCTACACCCAGTCAGAAAAAAGGCGGTGAAGTGCCAGGATGCGACCGGCTGCTAACGCACACCTGAGTTGGAAAGGATCCAAGGCAACGACACCGCACGGCGAGCTGCAGATCCAGGCAGACCCGGCGCTTTAAAGCACTTGTAGGCAGATATCAAAACCCCATGAGAAAAAATGACCATTTAATAGAGGGGCACTTCACAGGCTAGGAATCAGATTTTCGATAGCTTATCTTCCATCCTTTGATAAGGCAGAGGTTGCGACGGAGCCCAGTGAAACCTCCTACGGCTTTTGAGAGCTCCGATCTTTATTCCAAGCAGCAGGTCGTAGCCGGCATGAACCTGACAAAAAGGCCCGTAAGATTGTGCTTCCCGTACTGGTGGCCGTACGTGACACCCTTCAGCTTCACCGACAACAACCCCAGGTGGATTCTTCTCCCTTTCACCTCGTTTAGGCCCAATTAGGCCTCCAACTAAAACTTGGCCAAACTCAACACTTCCCATCCAGGCAACCTGTGTCACCGATTTCCTTCTGTTTTACTTATTCACGAAGGTGAAAAAGTAAAGCTGTTATTTATTTCCTTAGAGTTTCACCCAATTTATCACCACCAAGTAACTCCAGTTAGTGCCACTGGGCATCTCACCAAGAATTAAGAGTCAGGCAATACTGATTGCTTTCACAAGGTTTAATCTAAAGAGAATGTGGGAAAAATTAGAAAATTGGATATAATCTCTGCTGCTCTGAAGGGGAAGGGGGGAATCTGGATACCTAACAACACTAGGAAACTATTTCATGGATTTTTACCTTCTCTCCAGGTTGACAAAGTTATGAAGTCAAGACTTCCCTAATCTGAAGGTGACATTGAAGATACCATGTTGCGGTTATCCATATATTTTGCCTTTTGAAGTTAATTGAATTCACTCTGACAGCAAGTGGACTGGAACGATACCCTTGCAGCCTTCTATCAAGTTGCAGGAACATCTGAATACTACCTGAGATGCATTTTTCGGTTCATTTTCCGTATTTATCTGGCCCAAATTTCTCTACACAGTGACTCCACGTGGAATGTTATTTATTGCTCAAGACGCCTGAAGGCAACGCAGCTGCCCCGGCTGCCTAAAAGCCTTCTCTTGCATTTATTATTTCACCTGCACCAAGCCTAGCGCTCTCAAAAGTAAGACCAACTGGCCCACTATTTATCCTCTGACTTCTGCACGATGAAAGCACTAGACTTATGTTAACCTTGGGATGGGTTTGTGGAAGTCAACAGGCCTGAAATAACCTAAGAAGTCTGGTCCACAATGAAATTTCTAAACATTTCTCAATCACAATTTCTAAACGTGTTCCGTAATTGTAACCTGTGAGGTATGTTTGCCAAGAATTTAGAAAACTGAGCCCAAGACTTCTAGGATGAAAGTTCCAGCTCACCCCGTTTAGAAGGTTCGGTTTAACCCCTTCTCTCTTTAAAGAGATTTTTGAAGTGACAGACAGACATAAGGCAACTCAGAAATCGTAAAAGTCTAACAGCAAACCTGCAGTTTCTGTTTTTCTCTTTTCTGCCTCACTCTGGGCCTGTAATTCACCGACGACGACACTTCCTTCCTCCCATCCAGTTGCTATCTGCACTCCTCTGGACTTGTACTGGTGGGCAATTAAAGCTGTACTAAAAAGCTGTGAAAGACACGTACTTCACCACCAGTATATCAGCAATTATCTCACCTTTCTGTAGTTTTTAAAAGAAGTCCCCTGCAGTTCTGGCCGAGTCCCTAGTTTACGAATTTCCCGTCTTCCTCTCGTGAATTATTAATTATGCAACATGCACAAACAAACACAAACCAGTTTACACACAGGGTTGCTTTTTAAACAGTTGCACGTTACCTTCAAAGCCAATCAGGCACTCACTGGAATTTATCTGCGTGACCTTGAGCAAAGCAATCATTGATCAGATCTGCTGTGAATCACGGCTGATTTATTTCAGGTGACCTTCCAAGACACTGTTATCGAAGAAATTTTACAGGGGAGTGATTAACGAGGGGCCCGAAGCTGGAGAGATGTGGCATACGCCTTGTGGTTGTGACTGAGCCGCTGCCTCTGTCCCAGCACCTCCAGGAGTGGACAGCCGATGTGTGTCCTCTCTTGGAGGACCTAACATCTACCCAACGCGAGCAACGAGCCACCAATGCTTCCCTGGAGCACAGAAGGCCAACAGCACCGGGGGCTGCGTTCAGCAGAGTGTCTTCCCTCTACTTGGCACTGGTGAGACCACGGGGATTGGTACGAGATGGTCCTGTGTCCAGTCTGGGGCTCCCTGGGACAGGACAGACGTGGAGCGAGTGCAGTGTACGGTCACAAAGGTGACCAAGGGCCTGGAGAACCTGACAGATGAGAGGCTGACAGGGATTATGTTGTGTTTGCACCTCTCCTCCAGTGAACGCTGCTGTTCTGTGCAAAATGGTGGCTACAGAGCATACGTCAGGGCATAAACTGAGCTCTAATTTACTGCTTACGGAGATCTCGTACTGCACGGCCTCCATCTGTTGATGCTTGAACTCTGGAAGAGCTGAAGCTCCTCCTCTGCCTTTACCCACCCCTACTCCAATGCAGATCCATGGCCTCCTCACAGCTTTATTTTGTTCTATCACTCTTGCTCGCTGTCACGGAAAGATGCATCTAACTCTTGCAGGCAGCTTCTATACACTTCGCAAAGCAATCTTCCTAATCACGATCTGAAGCAAAATCCAATTACAGGCCCACTCCTCTGTCCATTAGATTACTATTAGCAAAGATAAAAGCTATTGCTTGTAGCACTGCCCTCCCTCCCCGCTCTCCTAAAACCTCCCACGCAGACAGCTCGAGAAACAACAGTGAAACCCACCGCGATGGAAGGAGCCGAGTCAGGAGGAACACCTTCTTTTCCAGTTAGCAGAAACGAAGGGACCAGCTGCTCTTGTAACCAAGGAAGCACGTGAATCACGCTCGTTACAGCCCAGATGGGAGAGGAGCTCCAGCCCCGACCGCTCCCTCCTTCAGGCACCCGCAGGGGTAGAGAGCCTTTCAAAACTGCTCTGAACTCCACAGCTCCCACTGAGGTCTTCTGGGGTTTGATGCTCGGTGCTGAGTGCTTTTGATTTTTAAAAAAAAATCCTGCCCACAACCACAGCCCTTGGAGCTCTGGCCGAGCATTAACAAGTCGATACAGCAGCAGTCTTTTTGTTGTGCATCTTGCTGACCTTGACTGCTGTGAAGAGTGGCTGTGATGGACTCACTGTGCAAAGGCCAGAGGGACCATCTCAAGAGCGGCGAGGGAGCACAGCACAGGTCTACGTGAAGCAGGCAGCACAAACGCCGGAACGGGCAGGCAAGGTGACAGCAGAGGGCAAGCAGATGTGTCCAAGAGACAAACGTACACAAAGGTCCCTGGGCAGCAAAGGAGCACTGCAGAGTAGCTGCATGAGTAACTGCTCATGCCTCTTCTCGCCTTGTGAAAACCATGAGGTAACTTTGCTCCTTTCCAGCCACGCTCCAACACGCAGGCACAGACAGAAGCTTGCTGAACCAACGTAGACAACGGAATGGGGCATCTATCATAGAACGGTTTGGGTTGGAAAGGACCTCAAAGATCATCTCGTTCCAACCCCCTGCCATGGCACGGACACCTCCTACTAGACCAGGTCGGTCAAGGCCCCATCCAACTTGGCCTTGAACACCTCCAGGGATGGGGTACCTACAACTTCCCTGGGCAACCTGTTCCAGTGTCTCACCACCATCAGTGTGAGGAATTTCCTTCTAATTTCCAATCTAAATCTCCTCTCTTCCAGTTTGAAGCCATTACCCCTTGTCCTATCACTACAAGTCTTTGTAAAAAGTCCCTCCTCAGCTTTCTTGTAGGCCCCCTTCAGATACTGGAAATCTGCAAGGTCTCCCTGGAGCCTTCTCTTCTCCAGGTTGAACAAGCCCAGCTCTCTCAGCCTGTCTTTGGAGGAGAGGTGTTCCAGCCCTCTAATCATCTGATCATCTCTGTAGCCCTCTAATTCAAATTCTAAACCTGGCTTTGCCACATATTTCTTGTGGGATCTATCATTTCACCAGTCCATCCCACTCCTCACTTCAGCTCGTCTGTCAGAGCAGGGGCTTCTCCACAAGCACCTCTACCTCACTAAGCACAACAGGACCCTCTTCTCAGGAGACCTCAGCATTCCTCTCATATAAATAATAATATGCTTCATTATACATGTTGACAGAGCGGGAAGATTAGATAAACACACTTTCCATAATCCTAGCAGTGAATCTGCTGCTCTGAGAGCTCAGAGATTCCTTTGAGCTGCTCCAGTGGCGAATTCAATCCTTTGCCTACAGACTCCCTCTGAAGTTTTCTGATCCTTTCCCATTGACTCACGTTCATAACACTTGTTTCTGAATTCGATCCCAGCACTAAGCGGAGCAGCACAAGTTGTTTCAGATCATTTTCCATCTATTTAATTGTAACTGCGCACCTCACACATATCGCCTAGGAAACCTTCTAGTTCACTAAGGTCTTCTTCATTTTTCACCCTTGTAAAATAAATATTACAAAGCTAACATTCACCATGCCCAAAGCAGGCCAGAGATTCACCCTTGGCTTGTAGAAATCTCAGCACTGCTCTGCAGAGTTGTGCTGAACTGACCTGGTTAGGAAATGCCTGGCCTTTGTTTTCTTTTTTCCATTTCCCTCTAGCACTCGTGGTGTACCCACCACTGCAGTTCTAAGTGCCTGAGGAAACTTGTACCGTGGTCAGATTGGAGAATTCATCCCTGCGCGGGCTTGGGGGAAAAAAAAAGAGCTTCCAAATTGCTGCTTTTTATAGTGCATCAGTGTTTTGCATTGCTACTCTTGGGTATTCTCCTTGTTGTATTTTTATGTAGATGCTCTGACAGAATGTGGATTGATAATTTTTTTTTCCAGCAAAACACATATTTAATGAACATCTTTGTATCTCTATATAGTACTAGTTAATACGCGTGGCAACTTCCTAACAGGGAAGAAATTGCAAAGGGTTCTCAAGATGCTGTAGGAACTACTCAAGGTTTTAGAATCCAGTCTTGCAATAACTCCACTGAGCAGCTCATTCCATCCAGTGGGGATGGTCAAGATTTCTCCAGTTAAAAATAAGGCCAATTTGGGCAAACAACCATTCCTTTATAAGAATTTCTCATTTCAAAACAGCGTGTAAAGTTCAGACTACCGGTAATTGATTTTGAGGTAGGAGTAACCTCTGCGTGTGTGCGTGGTTAAGTGTCCAAAAGCAAGCCTTTGCAAATATTCACTGATACCATTTTGGAAGATCAAATCAGGATGTTCTTAGTGACGGGCTGTGGGTCTTTGCCTGCCTACCTCTCCCTCCACACTTTACTAAATCCTCCGCCCACTAAATAACAACTATAGGACGAAACTTTAGGATAGTCTTCTGAAGTCAGAGAGCAAGAGATTAAAGTTTGGGAGGTTTTTTGTGTTTGCTTGGTTTGGGGTTTTTTTCACTCTAAAAGCATTCTAAACAGTAGGTTGCTCTTTTATGCTAACTATGTCTGGGAGAGAATGGAAATCCTTGCTGAGAGAGAGGCATAAATAGCTTTGATATCAAAGGCATTGAAAAGCTTTATTTACATTCACTCTGTGTGAATATCAGCTTCCATATGGCCAAACCCATGGATTAGAGCTCTGTGGGGGAAGGTGAAGAGGTTATCTAGAGCTCCTTGTACAAACTGTAGTCTTCCAGCAAATAACATACTTCTCAGCGTCTTCTCTTTTAATAGGTCTGTCTGAACCACTTTATCATTCACATCTGGGGTGAGCTGAACTAACGTGGACAAACTAAGCGAATAAAACTGAAAAAAAAGAAAGCCGAGGAGATTGCGTGGCCCTTCAGCATCACGCTAACACGCGTGTTTTCTCTCCAGTGGGGATTAATGGAGGGGACCATTAGAATCAGGAACAACTAGTCCTCTCTTACAACCTTTCCTTCTGCTGCTGTGCTAGCGCAGAGTGAGACAGCGTAACGCTGAAGGCTGCTGGACCGAGAGCAAGGAAGCAGTGGCAGAAGCACAGCACTGGATCCGGGGCATGGTAAGACAGCTTCTCTGCCTGACTCGTAACAGTATTAAACACGCTGAGAAAGTCCTATCACATATTCACATCCTCAACCCTTCTCCCTTTGGGAGGTGGTCGGACCTCTGCGCGCCCGACCGCGACAATAGGATACACCAAGTACCTGTCCTGGAGCAAGGATGCTAAAGCAGATCTTTTAGCAAGCTGCTAATTGGTTATCAAAGATGGGGGACGCAAGGGGACGGGGGAAGAGAGATGAATTAATAGACATCGAAAGCTTCCAGCTCTGACCCAGGCAGCACGCTCAAAGTCATCAGGCAGAACTGGACTTTCCTCACCAACTGGAGGACATGGCATATGAGAAAAGGCTGAGGGGAGAGGCTTCTTTAGCTGGAAGAGGAGGAAGCTAATGGGGGTGAGAGGTGCAATGGTCTACAGAAGATGGAGCCAGACTTGCTTCAGGCATATACAATGAGAAGACAAAGAAGCAACGGTCACAAGTTGCAAGGAGGAAAATTCTGATTGTACATATTAACAAAAAAACCAAAAAAAAACCAAGAGAGCTCTTAAGCACAGAATTATAGATTGTATTGGCTTGGAAGGGACCTTCTAAGGTCATCTAGTCCAACCCCCCTGCAGTCAGCAGGGACACCTCTAACTAGGTTGCCCAGAGCCCCATCAAACCTGGCCTTGAACGTTTCCATGGATGGGACTCCACCACCTCTCTGAGCAACCTGTTCCAGTGTTCCACCACCCTAATGAGCCCAAAGAGCCTTAATGACTCTTAAGCTCTTAATATGGCCTCGAAAGGTTGGTGAATCCTTGTAGATTTTCAAACCTGGCCTGGACAAGACGCTGTGCAACCTGATCTAGTGTTGAAATTAGCCCTGATCATCAGCGGTTGGATTAGATCACTTCCAGAGGCTGCATCCAGAAGAAATCTTCCATCAATTCTATGACTCCAAGTTCTTCTGTCCTGTTAAATCCTAATGTCATGTCCTATGGCAATAAAAACAAGGTAACACCGTACCAAGCTGGAAGAAGTAACAGGATTGCCAACAATGGATACCTGCAGAACGTTAGTACCGTCAGAGAAACAAGAACCTGTGGCTACACACAGAGAACATCTCAACAGCCTCAAGAAATCCACTGCTTCTGATACAGCAGTATCAAACATGAAAGCCTCTTTACTTTTTTGTAGATTCACATATAATTTTTATAATCCACTGATCATAGAGATATTAAAGCTAGCTAATGATAACCCTTCATGCTATTCTTCCATCTGAACCTTTAAAGTATTCTTTACGGAGAGAGCTCTGCTTTGATTGCTGCCTATTTGAACCATTGGTTGATCAGCCAAAAATCAGAAACAATTATTTCCGTGCCTGTACAGTTTCCCTCGTCTGACACCTCTGAGAGGCTGAAGAATCAAACCGCACAGAATTTATGCTTTACTTTGTTCAGCAAAACAATTAACGCGCTCAGCTCCTTCAAGATGAATGCCAGGAACTGTCACTCGGAATCCTGTCTGGCTTGCTATGGATCATCTATGCATTAAACTGCGCGTATTGGCAGCGTGCGACTCATTAGCCTGAGGCCAACAGGAATACAACAACTTTTGAGAGGAACTAGGCAGAGCTGGCCGAGGAGACCACCGCCCCGATGCTTATGAGAGCACCATGATCCCAGCATGCCAAGGTGTCCAAGTTAACAGCGGGAACATCAACGGCGGTAGGACTTGGATTTGTTTCACCAAACTCCCTGCTCCTCGTTTAGGAGCTTACCTTCCTCAGTCCTAAGGCACGCTCAGAAAGCAAATCTCACCTACCCACTGAAAATCTGAGGACTCAAGTGACCACACTCCTAATTTTAAGCCTTGCATTATGCAAGAATCCAAAGTTTCATTAAATACGCGACATTCAGCTCATCCCGGAGTTCAAAACGGCGCTTTGCGACTCTAAGAGAAACAGAAAGCAAATGAATGCGTAGAACGTTGAGGTTTTTACTACCTCCCTATTCTTCAGTCAATCCAACAATAACTCAGTTGTTACAAGCTTGAGATTGGCACCACTGGTAAAGGATGTTTTTCTGCGCTCTCCAAAATACTTTAGTAGCAATTGTCTGTTAACCCAGGGACTTCTCCAGCCAGCCAGCGCGGCGCTCGTGCCAAACGGCTGATTTCCACGCAGCTGCATGATTTCCCACAAAATTATTCACAGCTTGGTGATGGCAAAGATAATAAAACATATGGAATAAGACGGAGAGGGGTTCGGGAAAAGAGGGCATCGAGAAAAACTCGAAAAACTGCCAGCTGGGGAAAACAGGAGACAGCGAAGGTACAAAGAAGAGAAAAACAGGATCAAAGAGGCAAGACTGATTTTGTCTGTTTTCTGAAAGGAAATCCCTCTATAATGAAGACAATGAATGAATCCGCTCCCAACCCCGGGCAGTAGCTGTGTTTTCAAATTCTAACGTAAGTGAAGAGCTGAAGTTTCATTTTCAGAGACATCCCGGTTGCCAGCCCAGAAGATAAATCCTAACAAAAGCGGACGTTATCCGCCAAAGGTACTTTCAAAAATCAGTTTTCACCTGTTACTTTGTTCTTTTAAAATATATCTGGAAGTTGAGTGATGTTAAGAATTAACAGAAATCCTCTTGCAATGCAACATACCCCGTGGCAGGAGCAGGAATCTCATAGATCAGCAGAAAATACATAGAGAGAAAGAGAGTTACACGCTTATTACATCTACCCATCCATACGGACGACTTTTAGCTGCTTTAATAGCTGAAATTCATGGGAAAAAGAACAAAACACAGGCAGTGAGGGGTGTTGTGTGGTCTCATCATTGAAAATAGCCCCTTCTTACGTGTTTTTGCTTCTCATTTCCCATAAAGCCTGCTGAAAGCACACGGAGCTTTTAACTGCTGGAGGGCAAGAGAGAACAGTATTGTAGGGATGGCCAAATTAACAGGAAAATGGATAATGGGGGAAATTACCAAGTCAGCCCAATTCTCAAGCAAGCCAGCCTCTTGCAGATGTGCGATTTGGACTGTACCACTTATAGCAAAGTCAGGCTGGAAGAGAGTATCGTACCAACAGCATCCCAACAAACGTGGCTTGGAGAAAGAGCTGACAATTACCGTGTTTCCCGAATGTCGGGATGGGAGTAAGCAAAATATTGCATCTCTCTCGACACCATGGAGATACCCAGTTCCACTCGCAGCCAGGCCATCTGGGCTGCCGGCCTCCTGTTGTCCTCACTTCCCACTTCTGCAAACAGTTACTCTTGCTGGAGGCAGTTCTAGAAACGCCAGCGTAACGTGGGCCTTGGCACGAGGAGGCACCAATCGAAATGATGGATGCGCGCCCCGGAGGGTTTATTCCGGTGCTCTGCATGCATGAAGAACGCAGTTTGCATTCCACAAGTATTTACTGCATCTCCGCACAGGCCACGGCAGGAAATTAGAAGCTGCACTCATTTCCATTTGTGTCAGCGTGAGTCAGCTCAAGGAAGACAACGTAAAACACAATGGATCAGACACATCCACCAGACTTCCACAGGAAAATCTTTAGGATGATATGTTCCAGTTAAACCACGGCTGCTGCAGGCCTTGAAACATTTGCTCCAATGTTGTTTTTAATCTTAAAATGTCTTAACGCGAAATCTCAGCTCTCCAGATTTTTCAGCTGTCCCAAATGGGCTCAAACGATGTAGCAATGCAGGGTGTTTTCGCAGGTGTCCTACAGCGGGCCTTTGAGACAGCAGTTTATTGTAGACCTTCCATTAGGACACAGGATTTTCTCCCGTTCCTCTCTACCCACAGCACTGGTCCCTCACCTGCTGCGAGCTCCGTGACAGAGGAACAGGAGCCTGGGACGAGGGATTAGGCTGTACCAGGGCGTGGGCTGTAGCGAGTACGGGTTTTTTTTGGATAAATACCTGGTAATACTGTAAAACCACGCTGGGATTCCTCCCGGCTCTCTCCCAGACTAAATACACGCTCTGTGCTCGCCAAGCGTCCCTTAATCCCGGTTAATCAAGTACTAAACGATGGTGGGAAGGTGTCTTGTGCTCCCATCATCCCCAGGCAGGACAGAGAGAGGGAACATGACAGGAGATGTCACTCCCCAGATATCTCCAAGTAAATTTTACAGACATAAAGGTTTAAGTAATTAAAAATAAAGCAAGCGAGCTAATGCTCAATGTCTTGCCAAAATATCATTTCTTGCTTCCGTGCTGTCAAGAAAAGCTTGGAGAAAAACGGTTTTTGGGAAGGAGGATGAAAATGCTGAGAAAAATAAACCAGTTTGCAAATTTCCAGTTTAACTGAAGTGTTTCACCGCTTTGCTAACACTCAAAGCCGATGACCACAATTTCAGAGCTGCTGCGTGCAAGCGTAATTTCAATGCATTTCACAGCAACGTGTTCTGTCCCAATCGATAAGAAATCCCGTAATAAGTAACACCTACAGATAAAGGCTTTCCTTCTCTTGTTCCGAGATTTAAAGCCAGTGCTCCAAACCACAAGGATACGGGAAAACAAACATTTGGGTTTTTAGCTCTGCCACGAGCGAATCCCTTGGATCTCTAAGTCCCCTGGGGGCTGCATCGCCCTGTGTTTTGGGCACTTTGTGAAGAATAAATGATGTTCTGCATCTTTAAAGTAGAAGGGGATGACGAATCACAGAAATGCTTATGATAAATAAATGCTCCCAGATGTCATCTTGCTTCCTCTGCAGGACACGGGAAAAAAAAACAACCCCATGACAGTGAAGGCATTCTTCTAGCTTGAGGAAATCATCCTTCCCTGCCTCTCTCTACAGTCAGCAGTGCTGTTCTCATGCTTGTCAGATTCCAGATGTCTACCAGAGCCCAGCTGCCTTCTCCTGCCCTGCTACCTTCACAGTAACCCCCCGCCATCAACCGGAGCTACCTGTGTGAGGATGGAGCACTGCTTCATTCTCCTGCCCCTGAAGAGGCAAGAACCCAGTGTGGAGTTCTCATACTAATACTGATGGAGGCCAGAAAAAAACCGCTCTGGCTGAAGAGCTCCTGATTTGCTTATTTTAAAGCAGTAAATGGCAAAAGCGGCTTTATACCCTGCAGCTGAGTGCATCACCGTTTTTGCTGCCGAGCTCAGAGCGTGTAAATTGGCTCCTCACGTCCAGGTCTAAGAGAAGTTACCTCCGCTTAGGGAGAATCAGAGAAACCGCCAACAGGAAAGGAACCCAGCGAACCCTGGCCCTCACAGCTCTGCGGCTCCTCCTTGCACCACCACTTGCCAGAAGATGACCCTTTGAATGACTATGTGCAATGAGAAGGAGTTCTAGGGATGGAAGATCCCTCTTCATCACTTTTACGATGGGTCTGAAGGTTGTGCCCTCTGCTAAACAGTGTCAGCCAAAGCATATGACACAACATGAAACAGGGCCACTGAAGTTGACGGACTCTATCCCAGCATCTGCTTTAAATTTACCTCAGCTTTTATCTTCTGGAATTTTGGGGGGGTTCGTTTTGCTTTGTTTGCTTTTTACAATCGCAACAGGCCATGCACTGCTCACACGCTCAACACCCCGAAATTACGACGGCCACACTCAAAGACGCTGTACACTGACCTACCTCTCCCTATTGCCACCACGACAGCTAAAGATCCACCGCTTTTAGGCACTGGAAGAGGCTGCCCAGAGGTGGAGTCCCCGTCCCTGGAGGTGTTCAAAAAACAAGTAGATGTGGCGCTTCGGGACATGGTCTAGGGGTCAGGGAGATGTTGAGATGAAGGTTGGACTTGATGATCCTAGAGGTCTTTCCCAGCCTAAATGATTCTATGATTCTATAAATGCTTTTGGTGTGAGACAGACCCGCATGTACCACCAGAGGAAACCACACTGTGGGGATGTATTTCAGGATGAACATTCTTCAGGGCAGGTCCCTCCCCTGCGCACATGGGACAGCTCTAACGGCTCCAGCGCAGCTCCACCGACCTACCCACAAAGGACACTGCCATGTACCTAGCATTTATTCTCCGTAGGTGGATGAACCGCTGTCATGCAAGATGTATTTCAATGAGGAATGCAAAGCCGTCATCGCAAACCAGCATCACTATGTTTTACAGCACTGGACATCTTCTTCTCTTTGTCTGGTAAGTAAGTGTGTTTTTCTTCCTTTAGTTCATCAGACTCCAAAGCAAACAGAGAATTTCCCTACGAATTTCAAGGCGTTGACGAAGCAGATTCTCAATGACTGGATATACATTGACTCATCTGTTAAATCACAGTATTGACTCAATCCAACGAATGTTCTCTTCACCTTGTGTCCTCCAGCTGGATCAGGCAGGGCCAGGTTACTCAGGGTGGAAGTGTCACTTGGAGGCAGAGAGCGGTAAAGCACTGGCTGAGCATTTTGACTGGGAAGTGGGTCATATTTTAACTTCTGTCAGCTCAAATATCTGACAGTTCTCACCGGCACCCCGTGTTTCATCTCAACTGCTGAACTGAGGCAGATGGAGGAAGAATTTCACGCTTGAGAATCCTCTTCTAATCGAGAGGCCACCAGATAAGGGACACGGCAGGATCCCTGCAAGTTGCCCTGATGCAAACTATCAATAAAATGTTTCATCACCCCAAGCACCCCTCTCCCAGTTTACTTTCTGGTCTCTTCACATATGATCAACGCAAGCAGAGGAGAGGTGAAGAGGTTCTGAAGTGGTTTGCCAACACTCCTTCAACTTGTCAGCTGTAAACCCGGAGACACAAGGTCAACGTGCCTGCTTTGAGCTCCTCCTCTGATTCCAGGGCTCATCGTTTGCTTTTGATTCGTTACACAGAGCACAGAAACATAAATCCCAGATTGAGTTTCACAATTAAATTTAGCAATTCATTACTGCCGTGGGCCAGTTGGTGTTACAATCACACATCCATTAGCGACGCCAAACCAGGAAGACAGAGCGAGAGAAGTTCCAGCGATGGCTTATTTTGAAGCTTCTTTAAAAGACAAATTCAGGGCAGACGGGGCGATTCTGAGCAGAGAGCCTCGGAAAGCGCTTTTTAAACAGGACTTTAGATTCGTCATATACTAATTTAAAAGTGGGCCTGCAGACAGATGTGCATAATTCATGGTGGAAAATGCTCTGGGGTATGGATGGAGCACATGTGCTGCGTGAACTCAGGCAAAGGCGCCTTTGCTTGCATAAGTCAAGTGGAACAGTCTGGACTATGAGTGTAATTTTCCTTCCTTTTAGCAGGAAGGTACATGCCGTGGGGCTGGAAAGCCACGCTCTGGTTTGCACGCTGCAGCCTTGCAAATGGCTCATGGGCCAAGCACTTTTTCTTCCCTAATAGGAAGGTAAAGTTATTATCTCTTACAGAACACATACCAGTGGGAAAGGATCTAACCTGGTTAACACTACGGTGCATTTCTGCTTGAGCTGCAATAGCAACGAGGAATCCAGCGACCTGCAAATTCTGGTGTCACTGACACGAGTGGTCCATCACACGTCCACCTTAATAACATTGAGATTCCAGCCTTACTCATCCATCTGTGTGGATAATCCTCAGCTGAATGCCGAGCCTAAATCCTTGACTGCAATCATCAGTGCTACGCTCATTCCTGCTCTTCAGGCCTCACGTCCCTTCACTAGAGGCCCACAACTATGTCCAACCACTGGCTATCAGGGACAACAGAGTCACGGGATCCTTTTCAAGCAGGTCTGGCTCATTGGCTGCTCTCAAAATGAGCAATTTTCTTTTGTCTCTGCTGTTGTAACGCAACACTTGCATGCAAACAGGCACAGCCCTTCTCTTCCAGAGAGAAATATGGTCAACCACAATTATTAATTCTCCATTGTTGTCATGACTTTAAACTGTTCGTTAAAGCCACTGTGATCTCTTTCAAGCAGTGGAGAAAAAGAGCACTTTAATCACTAAAAGTGCATTAAAAATTCAACACTCGAATCCTGCCTAATAGATTGGTATTTCCCATGAGCTGTCAGGGTAAGATTAGCTATTAAAAATTCACTTGTCCACAGGCATGTTAAATCTACCTGAAATTGGGCTCTGCTTGTTTTCCTGCTTGTTTGTGTGTTTGAGGAGATGCTGATTCTGATCTATTCACTGCTTAAATAAATCCGAGACATTTACTTGTGTCTTTTTACAATGTTCTAAGACCAACTTCCATTTCGAGAGCCAGCAGACACTCCATCCTGCTCGTCCTTCTCCAAGCATCAAGCCTGTCTCCATGTCTGTAGCACACCCCAGATCAGGAGCATAGTGCAATCACGACTGTACCGAGTTCTAATTTGAAGCCACTTGTCTTAAACTCCCCAAATTCCGCTTTCTCACCACAAACTTTTCCATTAGCTGGGATGAGGCATAAATTAGAGAAGAGACACAAACTTATCTGCAGGGAATCGGGAAGCCCAGGTAAAGCTTAAGTTGGCCTGTCAACATACAGGCCCCTCTCCACTGACTGAACAGGTTTGAGATCCACAGGTAGCAGTCTATCCGTAGTTTCAAACCAGGTAGAAGACACCGACCCTTTCCTCAGTTCTTCATTCATTCCATCCTCTCCTTCAGAAGGCTGCAAGAGTGAAGCCTCTGTTGATACTGGCAAAGCACCCAGATTTTCAGTGATGGACACACGTTATTAAAAAATCCCAAACAAAACCCACCAAACAAAAGCCCCACAACTGTCCCACCCCCTGAAAGCCAGACGTTGGCGGTGGCACAGCTCAAAATGCTACTTGCAGAATCCATGGCTAAAAAGAAGACGGAGACTTTCTTTTTACAAGGAGTCACAGGGAAAGACGAGGGGTTATGGGTTCAAGTAACCCCAGAGGAGATTCTGATGAGACACTAGAGGTACATTTTTCACAAGGACAAACCAACCACTGGAATAATCTCGCAGGGAAGTGGTGGATTCCCCAACACCGGACAGGGTGCTGGGCAACTTGTCTAGACTGTGCTTTTGCCAAGAAAGGTTGGACCAGATGATCCTGGAGGATCCTTCCAACCTAGGCTTCTATTATTCTTTTCCTGGGACGCATTAGTAGCGTTCTTAGCAGCTAAAGGAGCCCTGCTGCTGGCCAGGAGGCTGATGTGCTCCATGGAACCGAAGGAGTGTCCTCCTCAGCAAGCTCGCAGGCTAACACAAGAGACCTCAGACAGGACATAAAAAGCAAGCCTGAAGTAGCAGCGATCAGCATGGAAAGCAGTTGTCACAATGCCTCAGCAGACTGATTGTTGTCGACATTTTTTTTTGTCTTTTCCCCTATAAAAAGAGGAAGAACATGAATGTCTCGAATCCCGGCAATGTTGGACATCGTTGAGGTTTCTGAGTGCAAACATGTAACATGCAAAATTTAATTTGGAGGAAAATCTGAACTGTGTTTGCCAGGCGAAGTGAATTCTTCTATGACGGAGGTTCTACAGATAGCTTTCTGTTTCATTTCATGGTATTTCTTCCACTGTGATGTTACAACCAGAAACCACACTGGGAACAATTTGGGATTGAAGAGAAAATGATCGTGTCTAGACAGCAACTATGCCTGAAGTATTTTCGAGGAATATAAAAACCAAGCATTACCAGCAGCTCTAATAGCTAGAAGTTCATAATGACAATGTTAATTTTAATTGTAACTGACTCAAGGTAGGTATTTGAAAAAAAAAGCCAAAACCAAAACAACAAACCACATACAAAATAAATGACTTGGAAGAAAAATTCTAATTTTCAAAGCTGGACAATTATTAATCACTTATATTATCCAATTATCGCTGACTTTTCTAATGTTTTATTTCCCCATCTGGTATGGAAGCACATCATTCTTATTCTTAAGTAATAAACGGAGCTGCAAAGGGGTTTGATGCACAGTGAGTGAAGGCATCAGGTCCCTTTTTGTATTTAAGAAAAATCACTCTGAATCACCTAAAAAAAGAATTCTTAATTTTTTTAAATACTCCAAGGATTTAATCTCTTGTATTCCATCTCCACGCCTTCTTTCTTAAAGGAATATGCCAAAATTTTTATTCACGGAACATCTTCCCTGTCTTTCTGTGCTGCTAGAAGGTTGGATAGGTTCAGAAATTCAGAAAGAGGTCTTCATGCAAATATTTACACACTGACTGACCCAGATCAAAACTCAGCACTTTGGCTAGTCAAAAATATTCCTACAACCCCTTTTTTTTTGCCTAGCAAACCAGGCTGCTCTGACTCAGTGAGAGTGCCTTAAAGGAACATGTCACATCAAAATACTTGCAAGAGAATTTCAAAGCATTTGGCTCTGCTGAGGTCAAATTAAGTCAAACTGCTGGTGTTTAATAATTACCCGTCTCATAAAAAAATTACATGCTTTGATTTCTTTTTTTTTTTTAAATAGGGATCTGAAATTTAAGCGCCTCCTGTTTCTCATGCCAATCACGTCTTGCCAGAGCAGCAGCAACAGCAAGGGCGAGCTGGATCTCGCGAGCCCAAGCCGCTCTCAAACCTGCTCCTTGACGTCCAAACCAACAGGCACGTTTTTAAAAGAGCTCCTCTAAGTCTTGCAGCTCAGCTCCCGCAGCCAAAGCCGCAACCAGCTTCTTGATGTGCTCATGAGTAAGCAAGAAAGGTCAGAAAACGGAGAAAAGCAGCAAAACGCTCCATCGTGACAGCGGCGGCAACGTTCCCGTCGGCACGGGAGCCTCCGGCCTCGGGCCAGCGCTGCCGTTCCGAGGGGATGACAGAAGCGGTCTTCAGGGTCTCTCAGCCAAGTGGCTTCATCAAACGCTACCCTTTCCATAATAATGCCATTACTTTCTACTGGTGGAGTCTCTGCACGACTGCACGGATAATGAAGTCCATAAAGGATGCAGTCTGCCTTCTGCAGAGCGACTGGAGCAGCCACTGCCTGGCAGGGAAGGAAATCAATGACTCCAATGCAAGCACCCTGTTGGCTACAGTGTGGAGTTATCAATTTTCTTCCCAGCGAGACAGCAGCTGCTTCAGTCACTCTGGAAAAAAAAAAAAAAAAAAAAAAAACAANAAAAAAAGACAAGGAAAAAAAAGAAAACACCCTAAAAAAAATATAAAAAGAAAAAGAAACAAAAGCCCATCCTCCATTCAGCAGCTGTCTGTGACATCCCAGATCAGGCTGGAAACATTTCTATGGAGCAAAATCATATTCGTGTCAAGCTGAAGATGCACGTTTTTAAAATAAAATTTCAATTTTTAGCCAGTAAAATGTCCAGATCTTCAACCTTAAACGCCTTTAACTCCATACACGGACCGACCTCTGGACCTAACTCTACGGATCACCTCAGCGGCTGTAGATAGATGAAGAAGCTCTACTGATACAGAAAGCTCTCCCAACTAGGTCAGTGCCTGGCCCGTTGTCTTCAACAAAATATATTCAATTTAACATTGGTAAAATGAGTCATCTATTCACAGCCTGATTTTCCCATTTAAAAAAAAAAAAGAAAAAGAGGAAATAATGTCTATAACCGGGCAATGAGCACACAGAAAATCATAACCACAGAGTCAGCTCCCCCAAAACCTTCTTCCTTCTACGCCGGTTTTCAGCACTGAGCCAGACCCTGAGCTGGGTAAAACAATCGCTGTGATGAATGGTCCCGGGTCACCTTCTCCAGCTGCGCTTGCTCCCAGGCCTCACTCTGTCTGTATCCCGACTCTTCCTCTTAAAGAACAGCAAAGAGGGACACAGGCAGACCAAGATTTTGCTGAAGAAAGTGTTCCAAGTATCCCAGTGTAGGCAAACTGGGGCAGCACTTTGCAGAAATGCATCTATTTAGGGGATGGGAATGTTCTTTCGTGTGTTCTCTTTTATAGAAAGGATCACAAAACTCTACCCAATTAAAGCACCATCACACTGAGAAAAAATGATGAAATCAACACAAACCCACCCCTTAAAACCTCGCAGACAAGACCTCCCTGGTTTACCCACAGTTACTCTGAAAGGCCGTTTGCAGGGCAACGAATGAAATCCATGGATCTTGATCACAAATGAAGTTTTACGTTTATTGTACCTAACGGCAACCACCCATGCGTGCGCATTTATTTCAATGAGTTCTCGAAAGTATCTTCCTGGGACAGGAAAGCACCGTAGTGGTTACTGGAGATCGGGATGAGGGTGTGGACAAGACGGGTGACCTGTAGGAACTTCACGCCGTGGGTACGTGGTGGGCAGCGGCTGGTTTGCCTGCCCACGGCCTCACCTCGCTGTCACAGAATCACAGAATCGTTATGGTTGGAAAGGACCTCCAGGGTCATCAAGTCCAACCTTTCTCCTAGCATCTCTCTAACCACTACACCATATCCTCAAGCGCCGCATCTATTTGTTCTTTAAACACCTCCAGGGATGGTGACTCCACCACCTCCCTGGGCAGTCCATTCCAGTGCCTAACTACCCTCTCCGTGAAGAATTTCTTCCTAATATCTCATCTAAACCTCCCCTGACGCAACTTGAGGCCATTTCCCCTCGTCCTATCATTACTAATTTGAGAGAAGAGACCAACAGCAGCCTCGCTACAACCTCCTTTGAGGTAGTTGTAGAGGGCAATGAGGTCTCCTCTCAGTCTCCTCTTCTCCAGACTAAACAAACCCAGTTCCCTCAGCCGCTCCTCACAGGCCATGCTCTCCAGCCCTTTCACCAGCTTCGTTGCCCTTCTCTGCACCCGCTCCAGCACCTCAATGTCCTTCTTGTACTGTGGTGACCAAAACTGGACACAGTACTCAAGGTGCGGTCTCACGAGTGCCGAGTACAGGGGCACAATCACCTCCCTACTCCTGCTGGTCACACCGTTTCTGATACAGGCCAGGATGCCGTTGGCCTTCTTGGCCACCTGGGCACACTGCTGGCTCATGTTCAGCCGGCTGTCCACCAGCACCCCCAGATCCTTTTCCGCCAGGCAGCTCTCCAGCCACTCCTCCCCAAGCCTGTAGCGTTGCTGGGGGTTGTTGTGACCAAAGTGCATGACCCGGCACTTGGCTTTGTTAAACCTCATACAACTGACCTCAGCCCATCGCTCCAGCCTGTCCAGATCCTCTGCAGAGCCTTCCTACCCTCCAGCAGATCGACACTCCCGCTTAATTTGGTGTCATCTGCGCATTTACTGAGGGTGCATTCGATTCCCTCGTCCAGGTCGTTGATGGATATTAAACAAGACAGGTCCCAAAACTGAGCCCTGAGGGACCCCGCTTGTGACCGGTCGCCAACTGGACTTTACTCTGTTCACCACACACGTCCTGGCACCCCACAGCATTGACACTCACAGGGCTTTTGCATTCAGTTCTTTGTGCTTTTCAATTCGTTAAGACTTTTAAATTAACACAACTGCTTTCCCCTTCAATGGTACGCAATGGATAATGAGAACAATCATCTTGAACCTCTAAAATATTCCAGGACTCTCAATAAACTTGATGCGGTGCACGCGAGCCCATAATTTGCAGGGGGAAAGGAGCAGATACTTCATATTTAACCGCTGCAAGTGTCAAGTCTGTGTACATGCATCACTGAAAGACTAAGTGGAGAAGAAAAAATAAGAAACTACTAAATATACTTATTTCAAACAAACGGAACGCTCGGCTTTCACACCGGCAGCACTAGCTTAAGGTAATATTTCATTTAAAGCTTGAGCTGCTATCGTAGCATTACCCAAGTTATTTTATACCACGGAATATGACTGTACGGCTTTTATTTTAATGCTCTGCCATTAACCAGTTCTCAACCAATTCATTAACCAAACCTCATGTCAGTTCTGAGCAGGGCCAAGCGGAAACTTCAGCACAAACACAGAGCCAAGCCACGCAAATCCTCATCCTCTTCACCTTTCTAGGACTCCTACCAAATTAAATCTGTCATTTTTGCTGGCACCCAGGTAAGGATTCACACCTGCCTTCTGGCTGATAGGACACTTCCTGCGGGAGCTACCGGGGTGATGCGTTCTTCCACGAGAACTTTTGACTTTCAAATGGAAGCCTTCAGGATCAAGGCAAATCCATCATTCTAATGCTCAGAACTAAGCAGTTGAATCCAAAGGAAATGAATCCATACGGTGGATCATTAGCCATGTGGAGAGCTCGCGCCCAGAATTAATAGATGCTATGTCATGCCTTGGGACTACTTTCAACCCATTCCCAGTCAGCTGAAAAGGACAGGGGGAAATTTCTGTGCTATTTTTTCCCTGCTCTCTCTTTCTTCCTTCCTGCCTCCTTTTAAAATCCACACTGCTGAGAACTTCTCCACAGAGTAATTCATCATCTGCTCAAGTAAGTTCTGCTGCTAAGCATAAACCCAAAGACGAATTAGCAAAGCAGTCAAGTAACACTACTAACGAGGAGCTGCAAGAATGGATAAGGCACGGGACTCGTTGAACGGAACGTCTGTCCACCCCCTTGAGATCAGCACTTCACAACATCTGCGGAAGGAAGCAACAACAGAAGCACCCGATTTTACTGCTCAAACATTGCCCAGCTTTAGTGCTGCTTCTGATTTCAGGCTGACCATGCAAGCAGGGAGTGCTGCTCACTCTTGATCACGCAGCAATAATAAAGTCTGTGTAGAACTACCCATGCACTAACTACAAATTAACACGTGCTTCCTTCTACCTAAAGGTTTCACAGCACTTTCTGAGCCATGGGATCCATCCCAGGGACGCATTAAACAAAACAGCTCCTTTTACACCGCTAAACACTGTCACAACCTGGCTATAGAGGAGGAAACATCAAACCCCTGAAACATCGGCTCGTGTAGAGCAACAGGCCTCGGGACTCGCCAGGCTCAGTCCTGCAGCATTCCAGGGAACATCCCGTTCTCTCAGGATGTTTGCAAGTCCTGACACAGTCAGGGGCTGTGTGGCTTTAAATGCNCGTTCTCTCAGGATGTTTGCAAGTGCCTCCCCTTCCCCCCTGACACAGTCAGGGGCTGTGCGGCTTTAAATGTATTTTGTCAGCACAGGGCTTTTGACTGTACCCACAGAAATAGCCCCCTGAAGGTCTGCTTCCTAAAACATTGCTTTTTGTCTACCAAGTTGCATTTCTCAAAAAATTACTGTTTTTAGCTCCAGGCGGGGCCGTGCCGCTCTAATGCAGCTGGGTTTCGATTTCTCAGTCCCACGCAGACCACGGACTGACCCCTTCTTTGCATACAGGAAATATTTTCAGTTGCTGTAACCAATTTTAAAAAACCACCATCAGGGAGCAGACCAAGAAAATTATCAGTGTTACATGGACTAAAATTCAGAGTAATGATCGCCATTCTACACAGATTCCTTGCTTTTTGAAAACAGAAAAGACACCCAAGGTCTCCCTTCAAAAGTGTTTACAGCTGAGACGTGTTCAACATCCTTACAATTTCAATAATTATTGCTGCTGAATGAATCTATTGATCTGTGACTTCTAGTGATGCCAATTTTCCTTTTTGCCACGTTACAGCCAACGGAAATACAGGGTTTTTTATATATGCATATATACAGTGCGTGTGTATTATTATGCATGAACAAACTCAGGAGCAGCAACTGAGAATGAGTAATTTTGGGTTTGAAATCATGCACGGGAAGCGGAGCCAGCGCGCTGGGAGAGAACTGCAGCACACAAAGGACTTCACTTGATGCGAGATTTACAGTTCTCACTGAAATTAAAGCTACTAAGTCCTTTAGCTCTTGATAACCCCAGAAAGGTGACAATAATACCTTAGCTCTAACAGCTTGGTGCCATCTCAAGGCACTTTTCAAACCGTTCCCAAATGGAGGGAATAACGTTCTCTTTCACAGAGCCATCAAGCTGACTTCTAGCACAGGAAGGAACCCAGCTCCACCACCTTTCACTCCAGTCCCTGTTCACCAGCTGTCCTCCTTACAGTTGCTGTTTTGTCCCACATACATGACCTCAAAAGACAGAGCTGCTTGTCTGACTGACGGAGAACAGGCGGCCAGAAGGCTCGAGGGACTCTACGCTGGACACACACGCAGGGATAGCAAGATGCTACAGTCGCCTAAATACAGGTTGTCCATCGGGGCAGTGGTGGAGTCCCCATCCCTGGAGGGGTTTCCAAGCCATGGAGATGTGGTGCTGAGGGACACAGGTTAGTGGTGCCCTGGCAGTGCTGGGGGAATGGTTGGACTCGATGATCTTGAAGGTCTCTTCCAACCAAAACAGTTCTATGACCTACCTACATTCTGTTCTGATCTAAGTAAGCTGTATGTTTCCTCACTTCTTATGCTATTGCTTAGTTCTTGTACTCCTCTATACAAACACTTCACAGCCAAAGACATTCCAATGCTACATTACACCGGCTAGCTGCTAACTACAGCAATTTCACAGGTAGCCAAGTAGACACTTTCTATCCCAGCTCACACCATTCCAGTTGTTTCTCCAAATACACCCAGTAAACATCAAAAGTAAAGTTGTATATTCTAGGGAAATCATTCTTGGCACATGAAAATCTGTGAGCGGCCAAAAGATTTTCCAGTTTGTTCGCTGCTGTAACAAAAGCATCTCCCTGAACTGGAACTGAAATGGGGCAAGACTCTGCTTTCCTCTAAGTTGAAACGAAGGGAAGAACTCAGCAGCAGCTCTGCTTGAGAAACAGCACATCCCTGATCCCCACTGGTAACTTGGGCAGATTTAACTCCTAAAGCATGCGAACATTTATTTATGAGTGTATTATCTTGGATGCCAGCAATATCCGTGTCAGTCCCACTAAATGGAAACTGATTTCCAGAGATGCTGGGAACAGACACCTTTAAAAATAAAGAAATATAAAGAACAAGCTGTTGGAAGGGCAAGTGATGCAAATTCAAGATCTCCTGATTTTGTTCCAAGTTTTTGCCAGTGCCTTAATGAACAATCACAGACAAGCCACTTCATGTTGTTTCTCAATACATTAATTAGGAATAACAACACTCATCTCACACACACTTCCCCAGCTGAAAGGTGCTATGTGGCAAAGACTTCGCTTCTATTTAGTTTAAAATAACCCAGCGCCTGCAGAGACAAAGAATTTGGCAGAATTCTCCACACCAAAACAAACAGCAACTCCCTAAAAATGCCCAAAGCAGTAACAAGCAGCGTTCTGTGCACCGAGCGGCACGTGCAGATCAAAACCCATTCGCCGTGAAGAGCCCCATACTCAGGGCCACGCTCTGCTAAATCAGAAGGAACAAAAGCCCAGAAAATTTAGACGTTTTCCATGCTTATCTATCCAATTTGAAGGAATATGTTCTAGGAAACAATGCGGACTTTCAAGTTGCCAATGCTCAGAATTCTTGCTGAAGGCAATTTGCTTTCCATGCCACCACGAGATGGAGAAAGAGGACTCTCAGAAGCCCAAGCCATCAGAGCACTCCTGTCCTGGTGTAGAGAACGCAGCAGGTGATCCTTGCCCACAAATGCGCAAGTTTTCACCTTACAAAGCAATCTGTGTCAGAGCATCACTCTCACGCAGATGAGCTTCACCACGGTGGAACCTCTCACCTGCAGGTTTACACAGGCCTTAATTCAGCACCCCGGTCCAGAGGGTGGAAGAAGGAAGGTTCTGCTTTGCTTCCACACAATAGATGGCAAGGACAGAAAGAAGAAGTTAAGTCCAAAGCCAAGTTAAGCCAAGTTAAGTTCACTTAACTTCGTACAGCAAACATAGAACAGATCTGAAACGGGTTCTGCATTTGATTGTATGTTTTAAAGCCAAAGCAAAAATGATTTAATGACTGTCACAGTTTTGTTTCATCTTGTGTGTTCCACTGGTGAATACTCTTATCTGTTGGAAATTAATAAGGAATATACCAGCTATAGTTTAATTGGCTCAGCATAAGGAACACATTTCAAATCACATCTTTCATTGAACAGGGCCAATTTTTTTAGCAACCAAAACTTCCATCAAAGCTATGTTCTGAGAGCTTAAGTTTTCTTCTAACCAAAGACCACACTGATCTTTGCACCCGTTCCAAACGAACCAGTCAGGATGATGGCACAGTTCAGCAAAGGAAAATCTCTTTAGAGGTACTGAACGATGCTCTGAGCTTCAAAACTTTCCCAAGACAACAAGGCTGCAAAAGAACTGTCTGGAGAAATAAGCTTAAACATTTTACACATTCATTAGTTGCACATTCATCATTTGCTGAGTTTCGAGATGACCGCTCACCTTTGACGGATGAAGAAAAGCTGGAGCAGAGAGTTCAAAGCCTTTGTGCAAAATCTCCCCACTGCCTGGCAGAGCCTGCAACAGAAAGAGAGGTTCCTCTGCTCGAAATGCTAAACCAGACAGTGCAATTCACACAGAATCACACAGAATCACAGAATGTGAGGGGTTGGAAGGGACCTCAAAGCTCATCTAGTCCAGCCCCCCTGCCAGAGCAGGATCACCTACAATAGGTCGCACAGGAAGGCATCCAGGCGGCTTTTGAATGTCTCCAAAGAAGAAGACTCCACAACCCCCCTGGGCAGCCTGGGCCAGTGCTCTGGCACCCTCCCCGTCAAAAAGTTTTTTCTAATATTTTTGTGGAATCTCCTATGTTCCAACTTGTACCCATTGCCCCTTGTCCTGTCATTGGACGTCACTGAAAAGAGCCTGGCTCCATCCTCCTGACACTCGCCCTTGACATATTTATAGACATTTATGAGGTCACCCCTCAGTCTCCTCCAAGCTAAAGAGACCCAGCTCCTTCAGCCTTTCCTCATAAGGGAGATGTTCCACTCCCTTCATCATCTTGGTGGCTCTGCGCTGGACTCTCTCAAGCAGTTCCCTGTCTCTCTTGAGCTGAGGGGCCCAGAACTGGACACAATACTCCAGACGTGGCCTCACCAGGGCAGAGCAGAGGGGCAGGAGGACCTCCCTTGACCTACTTGCTACTCCCCTTGCAATACACCCCAGGATGCCATTGGCCTTCTTGGCCACGAGGGCACACTGGTCATGGTCATCCTGCTGTCCACCAGAACCCCCAGGTCCCTTTCTCCTCCACTGCTCTCCAGCAGGGCAGTCCCCAACCTCTACTGGTACATGGGCTTCTTCTTTCCCAAGTGCAAAATTTCCAATTCCACCCTGCATTAAATGCTGTCAAGCCCTGCTAAAAACCAGCAGGAATCGCCCCTGCTCGGTCGGTTCATTCAGCCCTAGTGACGACACAGAAGGTGTTGCTTTGAGTAACGGATTCTAACAGCTCTAAGAGGTACCAGACCCGAGGTGGCCTTCAGATCAGAAAGGCCTGTCACTAAAACACCTGCCGTATTGCAGCTCTGTAAAATTATATGGAAACATAAAAGACGAAACGAATCCGTTATTAAAATGTCTCACAGACATAACGTAAAAAAATCATAGGTTAATTTTAAAAGTCATCATCTTTGATCATTTTAAGGGCTCTTTAACATAGCTCTCTTAAAACAATATAATTATATGTAATTATACCTGCGATCCGGAATTTTTGGCAGAGAGCACTATCAACCTCTGGAATTCACTGCTGCAGTGAATATCACGGGGACTTATTTTCTAGACATCCGAATAAATGAAGAAGAATTACTAGATGGAAGGGGAATAAAGCAACCTATTTGATAATACATTTGATGAACAAAATGATCTGGGCTTTGCAGGTGATGTGTAACTGTAATAGATCTTTTCCTGTAGAAAGTATATTCTGCACTGAAATCGACAGCTCATCCAGTGCCACCCCATAGCCATTTTTTTGGTGGTAAACGGTGTTTCAGAGGAATTGTCAGTCCAAGCCTGGTGTGTTTAGTCTTCTGTACTACAGGCACTTACAGGTGTTCAGGCTTTACATTATACCACTAGAACAACCCTGCAGAAATTAGCTTGTTAGCTGGGAATTAATCACACTACAGCAACAGCATCCTCCTTCTGATACAAACCCTGCCACTGAACGGAAACATAAAAGGTGCCAAAGAAGCAAAACTGCCCAGTGAAGGAGCCTTTTCGTTGCTTGCGTGTAAAAGAATCAAACAGGTTCTGATCCTCTGTTCCAAGGACATGGAAAACCTGAACCTGGAAAAACATCAACCCCAATATCGACTCAGACAGAATCACAGAATCACTCTGGTTGGAAAAGACCTTTAAGATCATAAAGTCCAACCACTAACCCAACGCTACCACATCCACTGCTGAACCACGTCCCCTGGCCGCACATCTTCATGTCCTTTAAATGTCACTAGGGATAGTGACTCAACCACCTCCCTGGACAGCCTGGTCCAGTGCCTGACAACCCTTACACCATGTGTCTGAGGGCATTGTCCAAATGCTTCTTGAACCTTGCCAGGTTAGGTGCCATTGCTGTTTCCCTGGGGAGCCTGTTCCAGTGCTCCACCACCCTCTGGGTGAAGAACCTCCTTCTAATGTCCAACCTAAACCTCCCCCGGCACAGCTTCCTACCACTCCCTCAGGTCCTGTTGTTGGTCACCAGAGAGAAGAGATCAGCTCCTGCTCCTCCCCGCTCCCTGGTGAGGTAGCAGTAAGCTGTGATGAGGTCTCCCCTCAGTCTCCTCTTCTCCAGGGTAAACAGACCAAGTGACTTTAGCTGCTCCTCATTTGGTATCCACTCTAAACCCTTCAGCAACTTCATGGCCCTCCTCTGGACACATTTCAGTGGCGTTATATCATAGAATCATAGAATGTGATGGGTTGGAAGGGACCTCTGGAGATCATCGAGTCCAACCCCCCTGCCAAGCAGGACCAGAGAATCTAGGGCAGGTCACACAGGAACGCATCCAGACGGGGCTGGAAAGTCTCCAGAGAAGGAGACTCCACAAGCTCTCTGGGGAGCCCGTTCCAGTGCTCTGGAACCCTCCCAGTCAAGAAGTTCCTCCTCATGTTGAGGTGGAACTTTTGATACTGTGGCACTCCTCTGACCCTGAGGTTCACTTAATGGATAGAATAACGTGGGCTTTGTACCAACAACACGAATTGAAAGCAAATACTTGTAGAATGCATCAGGACAGGTTAATGATTTTGTAATGGCCTGACATAAAAAGTGGCATCTGCCACATAGTGTCTTGGTGCTACCAGGACGCTGCTGAGTACCTGCTGTCCTGATGCTCCAGCGACACATCTTTGTGCCTGTGGTTCTCCTTGGTTTTTGCTATGTTCCTGCTGTCGTTTGCTTTACGTGAGAGAAAGCAGCAATCATTCCTCAGCCATATTTCTTAGCCTTAAATCCTTTACTGAGTTGGAATGAGCTCCCCTCTTGATGAAACACAGGACTCTCTTTTACTCCATCATTTTCAGGATTATCACCAAGAAGAAACACATAAAAGCCTCACTGTAAATGAGCAAAGTTAATGTAAAAAGAGCCATGCGAGGCTTGCAAACCACTTTGCTGTTTCAGATCTCGCTATCACCTATAGCTCTCCCACACCACCTTACTTAAAGTGCTGCCATGTAAATGGATCTGCCAATTACCTATGTCGGATGCAGGTAATTGGGAATGGACAGGACGAAGAAAGCAGGAAAACCAGCGAAGGCACTGAGAGGAGGAATCTGTGCCTGAAATTCAGATTTCCAAGGCTGAATTCTCCTTGCAGCCTGGCCCGACACCAAGTGTACGGACCCCGGCAGACAGGTTTCGGTGGGGTTTGGATCAGCCTCCGACAGCAAAACGCCGCGTTGGAGAGATCTGCGCCTTCTCATAACTGAATATTCATTCAAAGGAAAGAGCAGACACAACAAGAAGAACGCGACGAAACACTACGTGACTCAACGATAAATCACCATTGATTTTGCTAAGCCCTCTTGAACCTGTTTACACGATGGAGAGCAAGCCCAAAAGGAAGCCGCAGCACAGCGTGCGAACCACCACAAAAGGCTTGGCAGATCCAGCGCCGCTCCCTCACTCTCCTCTTTCACATGATTCAAAGCACATTTATTAATTGTATGGACAAGAGCCTACTATGGCCTTCCCTATTTCCTTTATTAATTTGTAAATAATTCGCTCTTAATTATTAGGACCTCCTCTGCAACGTCCTGGATGAATGCAAATAATTAAAATTACAAGGATTTGTTCTGAATGAAGCCTGACCTCAACTCTTGTGGGGGGGGGATGTGGGGGCTTTTTCTCTTGTGAAGACACAAAAATTGAGGAGACGCGTTTATGACATCAACAGAATACCCGGTTCTTAGCCAGCCAAATATTACACAAAGTTAAATTGAAGGTAGTGTCCGTAGTGCAGCGTATCAAGTTTTGTGTGACGTACGGGCTTGTGCCTGCACAGTAACAACTTCAAAGCAGCTTGGTGGTGCTGGTGACAACGACCGGACCTCAAACCATCTCAGTGGGGCACGCACTCATTGCAGCCACGGCAGCAGGCAGCTCGGCACGTCCCCGGAAAAATCACCGCAAAATGACGAATGCTTTATACATTTTACAACATAAATACTTCCGCAGGACTACCAACCCCTGTCATGGCAGAAGCACCTTCTGGCACTTCTCCAATTGATTAAGTCAGCTCCGCTGCAACAACAAAAAGAGTATCCGCAAACATATATTACAATCACTGTCAGCTCCCTTTTGCTCTGTCCCTCATATGGATGCAACAGCAGGGAAAGCATCCAGGAGCTTTCCTCTCAAAATCGTGAAGAGCACTGTGAGATATAAACCTAGAGGCACTTCTTTTCTCGTATGGCCAAGAAATTACCTGTAAACAAGCCCCGAAAATTCACGACTCGAGCAACACTTCCCGTGACATTGTGGGCAGCGGGCTCAGCTGGGGATCTCAGAAGAGTTGGACTCATTTTAGTCTGACAGATATATGCTTTAATCCCATCGTGTCAATTCTCCCAGCGATGCTAATATAATAATGGAGAATTCCCTTCATTTTAGTGAAGTAAAAGCCTGTACGGGAGAAGATATATGTGTGGATCTGCAATACTGCCGGCTCCTCAAGGTCAGATCCTGCCCAGGCATTCTGCTGCTGATCTGGGCAAGCCCTGACACCACCCGCTGAACTTACACAGGGAGTTTCAGGGGGAAGTACGTACAGAACACCGATATAGCATGACTGTATTTCCCTGCACTAATTTAATCTAACCAGCATGCGTGAGGAAAGAGCACGTACAGTTCTGAAGGCCACTATGCTGGTATCACCAGGGGGTTCTCAAGAATGAACACACAATTTACATCTCTGGTCTTAGCAGTGGGCCACCAAGCTGACTACCTTGTGTCTTCACGCTGCTTCAGAAGGGTAGGCAAGAAACCATCAGAATTACTTGTTCATTTAACAGTTCTACTCTTAAACTTCCTTTCTTGTTCCTATCTCCACGTGAAATTGTCTTACACAGGAGGGGACCGTATCACATCCAAACTATTTCGGAACTGCACTTGACATTTCACAGCGTAAGGACCCTTGCTTAGTGTTTGGAAGCAATGGGAAAACCAGAAAAACATCCCAAGTCACGAGGTCTTGAGCCAAAACACCTTGGGAGGGAAGGAAAAAAAAAGAAAGTCAGATGATCTGGTGTTAAAACTCAGCGGTAAACGCAAAGAAACTTTCTACTTGCTCCATACAAGCTACTGTTTTTCTTGTCCTCTCTATCAACTATTTTCAGCCATTTTATCCGCGCTGCCATCAGTCGTTGCTAACCATAGTAATCTCCTTTTACAGCAAAATCAAAAGGCTTCATGAGATTATGTACAGTCAACCAAGAATAGAAATGAATATAAATACCAAGGAATATATCAGCTGTTAATGTTCAAGATGAGGCAATTTTGGGGAGGCAACACCGTTTCGAAGTCTGCAGTAGGCAGTCACCCCTTTGGGTAAGAACAACAACAGCCTGAACCGAGGTATTTAGACAGGTTTGGGATGGGATGTCGAGAGAGGCTGGGGCTGCAACGACAGCTTTCTACAGGACAGGGTTGGGAGCATCGCAATCAGGATTTAGCTTAGCCACCTAGACTGAAATCTCACTGTAGCAAAACCAAGACCTAGTCTTCCTCTTTGTTTGTTAGGGGAGGAAAAGATAAGTTATTTCAGTGAGTTTCAGGGTTTTACTCGTTTTCACGTTCTTTAAATTACCACTTCCTCATTTTCTTTCCTTTTTTTTTTTGTTTTTTCCTCTTGTGTAGGTGCTTTGTAATTCTCTTCCCTCCGTCATCGCAATCTCAATTTTCCATGGAATGAACGGCCTGAAGCTGAAGATGACCGTAATCCTGACCCTAATCACACAGAACCCTGATCGCAGGGGAAAGCTTTGCAGAAATTACCTGGAGCTTCCAGTTCCAACTGGCCAGGTAAAGCAGAGACAGTGTTTGCATGCAGAAGAGCCAAGCTCACTGCAGCTACTGCCACTGGCTTAGGGCGGGGTGCCCAGGGCTGCCAATTTGCTCCCGCTTGCAGTTCCTGGAGGTTTAATTTACATCTTTGTGATCCCTTTTCTCATGGCTGCTGCTGGACATGATGAGCAGCTTGCAAAAAAAAAAAACCCAAGTGAAAGCAGCCAGAAATTTTCGGTGATTTGGCCCTACAGTGCTTGGGAGTTCACAGATTTCACCTCAGCCTTCTTGTCATTCTGGAAGATTGAGAAGGTAAATTCTGATGTTCCTCTAGAACTGCCCATGTTTCTGCTCATCTATTACAATGTTCTGCGACTTCTCTGCAAGAAAAGCTTAAACAAGAAGGATGCCACAGCTGACATACCCTTCCACCACCCTCAAAAACATCCAAAACCAAGCAGTGAATAACTGAATAACTAAGGGAGAGGAATGATTAGCACTCATACTAGATCATGTGAACGGGGCACATCAATGTCCTCCTACGACGCATTATAATGAAACTTGCAATGAAATTGTTCACAACACCTTTTTTTCTCTCTAAATCCTGTGTCGCAGAGTCCACGAACCTCTCTGGAGCTTCCATAATAATATTTCTTAGCATGCAGAGGTCACACCACCGTTCTCAATGCGCTGCTTTTTTCTGCGACAAAAGACCTAAAATATCGGCCATACAGAGCAAGGTATCAAACAGAACAGGGGAAAAGCAACACTGTAGATTAAGCAAAACACAGTTAAGTGCTTCTTTGAACAGAACGTGCGTCAGCACTTTCTGGAGGGATGGCCTTAGCTCAGAATCTGGTTAAATCAGATGAAACTGCTGAAAGGACTTCCCTGGTTTTACCTCCTGAAAGTCATCAAAAAACATTTGAGCTTTCTGGAACCCCTGTCTTGTCTGCTGATGACTCTCATGTCTGTAAGCTGACGGAGCCTTGGCAGTGCTCTTTTGCAACAGGTTCCTGCCCTCACCAGAAAGCTACCTGAGCATGATGTGCCTCCTCAGCTACCAATACCCATGAACTGGAGCATGCAGGTATATTCCGGTGATTTCCAGCCACGTGAACGCACCATGTTGCAAGCCAACAGCTGAGGAGCTGACATTCCAGCACTCCTTCCAACAAACCATGTTGCCCCATCTCTGGAGGTGTTCAAGGCCAGGCTGGACGGGGCCTTGAGAAACCTGGTCTAATGGGAGGTGTCCCTGCCATGGCAGGGGTTGGAACTGGATGATCTTTGAGGTCCCTTCCAACCCAAACCATTCTAGGATTCTAAACATGAGCCAGGATTTAAATGTGCTCAGAGCTACTTGGTGCAACATCAGCCAGACCAGCACCGTGCTGAGCCTGAGCCTCTTGGGTGGAGGTCAGAGTGGTCCCAGATCTCTGCCAGGTACCTTCCCCTTGGTTCTGCATCACGCTGCACGGCTGACCAACTGATCAGACACATCTCAGGATGTATCCATCATACAGATTTCTAGAAAAACCTAAGCAGGGCTGTAAGCAGTTGATCTACATTAGAAATGAATTTTATACCTATCTTGTTCAGCACTAGATGCTTCAGTGTTTACAAATTTGGCCGTAAGTCACAACTGAAAATATTAGCTTTTATCCCCGCAAATCCCTTTCTGCCCATTAGATCAAATCAGAAATTCAGAATATTGAATATAAAAAAAAATAACATTGAAAATGTCAATGCTAACCCGGCATCTAACCCCCGTGTAGCATTATTTTGACACTCAAACACAGCAGAGAATAAAGTTTAAAATAGCTCTCGAGCTACCATGATTAAGAAAGTTGTGACAGTTCCCTCTCTGAACGTGAAAAGCCAGAGTAAGACACACTCCATTTTTAATTCATTCCACTAGTTACAAACAATATAGATGCTTCAGAGCAGTGAATTACGTTCTCTCTCTCACTCTGAGCACAGCTATAAGAATGAACAATGAGATGTATCTCTGACGGAAAGCCAGCCTTTACATCTACATTTCAGCCGAGTAGTCTTTCCGCATCCCCTCCCTCCCATCACCGCAAACTCTATCTGGAAAGTAATTAATCTTCTTACTTCTCTAAGTCTCTCATCTACCAAACTATTATGAAAAACTCTTGTGCATCCCGTTTCTCTACTAAGACACTACTCCTGCATTATCTGCACATGGAACGTTCATGACGGGATGCCTTGTACCTCTGTAGGATGAGATGCCTCCAAGTTGGAAGCTTCTAATGAGACATAAATCTATCTGCTGATGAAGCACTCCTCCACCCCTGAGAGACCGCGTCTGCGTCACCATGCGCAACACAGATGACATACCGGTGTTGGCAGAAAAGTGGGGTTATACCCTTATGTTTTGTAGTCCTGGAGCCACCCAAGAGAGGGTTGACACCAGCCAACAGCAGCGAGGCTTCCCCCTTCCCACGTACAGCCCTACCTGCTGAAGAAAATACACTCACTTTGTATAAAAACTGTCAATATATTAAAGGTGCTGCCATTTTGCTGCTGCCAAAAAGCAGCAGATGGATCCACCCATCCACTGCTCCGGGATTTACACTGGGGAAGCCAATATCCCACAGAGTCACAGAGCTGCTGCAGACAGAGGCAAGGAACACGCAGAGGAGAACATGGCTTGGGAAGAGCTCTCTCATCCTACCAAAAGCAGCACTAGATGTGAGGAATCACACGACTCCAGGAGCTGACCTAGGCCACGGTGCTAGCAGTAATCACGCGTTACTCATCTTACCCATTGGCAAGAAGACATTCTTGGAGGCAGGCTGGATCCTTGGGAGCCATTATCTACCTCATGGAGCAGCAATGCTCTTTGGCTGACTTGGTACCTCCTCTTCCTTCTTTCTTGGTTTCGATCCACAGCCAGGGATCAAGCCTTGCAAAGGAGAAACTCTGCTATTGTAGTTTCCAATCCCTTTCCCCTCCCCTTTTCATATCGTCCTGGCTCATTCCTGCGAGTGGACAAACCAAAGGCTGTTTGCCAGATGAAACAACGTGGTAATCAGCAAGTGTGCCAAAAAGATGTATCTCAATTAAATCCAAAGCAAACCCCAACCAAAACCCAAGGCCACTGAGGCGACTATCTTGTTTTGCCCTATCTGAAGCTGATCCATGGTCCTTCCGTGAGTTTACCAGGCAACAGAAATGCATCTGAAATTTGCACGTGTCCGTATTACATATTTAAATCAGTGGGGCTTCCAAGCCTTTTATTAAGAAAGCACAGATAATGACTGAAAGAAAATGCTAATTTTATTTGCTGGCTCTCTCTCCATTCAACACCGCTGATCAGACAGACAAATTAAGAAAGATAGCGTGCTTACCCAGAAGCCATTTGTTAGACATCTTCAAAAATCGATGCTTGACACAACTGAGTATCTTTTTGCAATAGAATTTTATTTGTCATGTTGGGCTAGAAGCGTCAGTTAATAATTCACTCCACAGTTCCATAAAGCTCCATTGCTATCTTTCACACAACCTTGCCGTTTCACAGGCTGTTGTTAAGAGTAGCTTAAAATAGTCTGTTATCAGTCCTGACCCTCACTGTTATAACTCAAACAGATGCACTATCTGTGATCATTCTGACAAGGAAACAAAATAAACAACCCAGTAACTTTGAAAAGGACATACCCACACTGAATACATACACATACGGCAGCTGCCCACTCGAGGGCTCGTGCTGTCAGCAGTGGAAAGGTCGGATCAGCGACACAGAACCGCTGTCCCAACCTGATTAGGAACCGGGCATGGGATGGAGCCGCTCCGTTCTGATCCAGATTTGGGTCTTCTGGTTCCCCAACTTCTTGGATGGTGACTCCACTACCTCCCTGGGCAGCCTGTTCCAATGGCTAATCACTCTTTCAGTGAAGAACTTCTTCCTCATATCCAACCTAAACCTCCCCTGGTGCAACTTGAGGCCATTTCCTCTTGTCCTCTCATTAGTTACCTGGGAGAAGAGACCAGCACCAGCCTCACCACAACCTCCTGTTAGGTAGTTGTGGAGAGCAATGAGGTCTCCTCTCAGCCTCCTCTTCTGAACAATCCCAGTTCCCTCAGGCGCTCCTCATACGACATGTTCTCCAGACCCCTCACCAGCCTCGTTGCCCTTCTCTGCACCCGCTCCAGCACCTCAATGTCCTTCTTGTCCTGTGGTGACCAAAACCGGCCACAGTGCTCAAGGTGCGGTCTCACGAGTGCCGAGTCCAGGAGCACAATCACCTCCCTACTCCTGCTGGTCACGCCATTCCTGATGCAGGCCAGGATGCCATTGGCCTTCTTGGCCACCTGGGCACACGCTGGCTCATGTTCAGGTGGCTGTCCACCAGACTGGTATGATTTGAGTATACAGAAAGCATCCATGCTTAGTGATCAGTGATGTTCCCCATAGAAACCTCAAAGACACAGAACACAAATACTAACCAGGCAAACTGGTTCGGAAGTGGCACCTCCTTCGAGTCAAACACACTGTTCCTAATTCTGCAGCGTCAAGAGACTTCCCATCTTCAGTCACAACTACATCGTACTGGGTTTAGTTCAGCAATCTCCTGATGTTCAAGCTCGTGAAAGAGAGCATCAGCCTGAACTTCACTGTGCTATAAGGCTACAACTTGCACGTGCCCTAAGTCTTCAGTCCAACAGACAGTATTTCCTGTCGAGTAGCAGAAAAACACACCCGTAGACATTGAGACAGAACTCCTTCTCTCAGCCACAACACGTAGTTGCAGAGCTACACGCATCGCCCGGGCCCTTCACACCCCGGCTGATCCCAGTGACTCCTCTCCTGCTGTAGGCACTTCACGTGTGAGGTTAGACTACAGCACGTAAGCCCTTCACCTGCGAGCAACTCCAAGAAATGCTCTTTGACTCCCCAACAGCCAGCCTAGGCTTTTATCCAATAAAAACCTCCCAGAAGATCTGTTCCTACTCCAGCTATTTATTGCCTTAAGCCTTTACAAGAAGGTCAGTCTAAGGGTCAACAGACCCCAACAAGAGGGGTCACCCTGCTGACCTCAGAGGGGAAGGAAACTCCAGAGCACACGGCCCTGCCGTCAAAGTTCCTGCCTGAAATTTCATTTCTCCAGGTCTGCTGTGGCTGTTGCGCGTGTTCAGTTCAGTTTGTTTCTGCAGTAGAACCCGCGACTGGAACTTGTTTGGACAGCACACCAAACTCTCCGTAGACTCCCATTATCTCTCTTCCGCTCCGCACATCTCCATAACGTAACGTTGTCTCCAATGGGAAAGCAGCCGCAGAAACAATTCCACGAGCTGCTCTAGGAAAAGGGGAATTATGGCTACAGGGAATCCGAACAGAAACAACCGTGGGGCAGAGCTCAGCACGCCTTTCTAAATGCAGAGGGTGGGATGCTGCGGCTGCAATTTAATAACCTGTAACACAATGGGAGTTCCTCAGATATCTGACTTTGGTGGATGCCACACAAGCTTGTGGTCACACCTGTAGATGTGACCGCACGACGCCGGCGAGGAGACTCCGGTGGTGCCACACTGTTTACGGTCTAAAGCAACAAAACCTGGTAGAGTGAAGAAAACCAACAAGCTCACCCAAATTCATGATCTCACTATTGTACCTTTCCTTTAAAACGCAGGATCTGCAGACAGATGGGCGTCAGGAGCAAAATCCATATGCTTTCTTTAAAAAGCCTCCCAGAAAACTCTCTGAACCGTAGCTGTGGAATTAATCAGATGAGTGGCAAACTTTACAGACCCGTCACGTGCACGAGCAGTGTTGCCACAGCTAACGCCAAACTGTTCCATCACAAACCCTGTCTAATCAGTTTAATATTCCTTGCTGTGAATAAAACACTGTGGGCTGAACACATTGGGAATCATACCGGATAAGTACCTACCGAGATTCAAACCGTGTGGTGCTAACAAGGAATTCATTTACTACCGAGCTAAAAACTGAGAGGGCAAGAAACTAAGAGAACGCATTCCTGATCTGTGCAAAAATTAAACTAACCACTTATTCATTGCTGGTAGTTTCTAAGAACGTCATTAAAAATTCTAAACACTGTGAACAATCTGCAGGCAGCACAAACAAGCCTGGACAGAGAATTAATTACAACTGTCAGCAACACTTCAGGAAAAAAAAAAATAAATCTATCTCTAGTTTTACAGCTTTGCAAATTTGTAAATAACCAGATATTCTCAAAGAAGGGAATGTTAATGGCGTGATTCTGAGAACTCCTAGCAAACAGATGTTACTATGATTAAGACAGAAATTAGAAAAAGACTAGGTTGGGAACTTTTTTCCCATTGTAGTTGAGATGTTGCTACTCAAGGGCACCTAGAAAAACATTTCTCTAGTTCCAGCGTAAGCTCTCGGGGATAAGTTAATGGTGGGTGTGCCGCAGAAGGTGCCTCATCCCACCCTCAGCAACACAAACGCCCGCGTGTTCCCTGCTGCCGAAGCCCCACGACAGGCTCCCTGTTCTTTGTTTTCAAAGGGTAAAGACAATCAACTCCAGGAGCTTCTTTTTACATACGTCTTTTATCTGTTGTAAACTATCTACCTGGGTCTGGAATAACGGTATCGCAGCAGTTGCTTGTTACTGTTGATTCATTTTCTCTTCCATTGCCTAAAGCAGGTCGCAGCCAGAGGTGTTTCCAAACTGGAAATAACACACGATTTCTGCGGTGAGAAAATTATCAGAAAATTAGCCCCAGGAAAAGGATGGAGGAAAATACCACCAATCTGTCAACAGGCTGTATTTAATCTCCGTATATTGTAATAAAATCTTTATTACTGAGAACGCCTTTTATCCTACCAATCAACACTTCTTTATATTGATCACTGCAGTGAGTCACAAACGAGCCCTGTCATAGCAGAGCAGCTGCAGTTTTATGGTGCTGCCTATTGGAAGATGCGTTAGCAAACCCCTGACCTTCCCCTGCAAGCACAGCACCGCCTGGAGAACTTCCCACAGAATCACAGACTGGGTTGGGTTGGAAGGGACCTCAAAGATCATCCAGTTCCAACCCCCTGCCATGGCAGGGACACCTCCCACTAGACCAGGTTGCTCAAAGCCCCGTCCAACCTGGCCTTGGACACCTCCAGGGATGGAGCATCCACAGCTTCCCTGGGCAACCTGTGCCAGGGTCTCACCACCCTCAGAGTGAAGAACTTCTACCTAATCTATATCTACTCTTTTCCCGTTTGAAGCCATTACCCCTCGTCCTGTCACTACAAGCCCTTGTTAAAGCATAGAGCTGTTCTGGAAGGCCACCAGAAGGTCTCCCTGGAGCCTTCTCTTCTCCAGGCTGAACAAGCCCACCTCTCCCAGCCTGGCCTCCCAGCAGAGGGCTTCCAGCCCTCCCATCATTGCTGGGGCCTCCTCTGGCCCCGCTCCACCAGGTCCATCTCTGCTGTGCTGAGGACTCCAGAGCTGCCCCAGCACTGCAGGGGGGTCTCCCAGAGCAGAAGGAGAGGCAGAACCCCCTCCCTCACTCTGCTGCCCACGTTTCTTTTGATGCAGCCCAGGACAAGGTTGGCTTCTCGGCTGCACTCGCACATTGTTGGCTCACGTTGAGCTTTTCACCCCGCAGCACCCCCAAGACTTTCTCCTCAGGGCTGCAACTTGTATGATAAATAAAGCACTTTGTAAAGAACACACAGAAAAGCTTTGTGCTAAACTTCTCATTACATAAAAGCTTTTAATGTATTACCAGTTTCGAACAAATCTGCTGAGGGGATATTGTCTCCGCATAACAGTAATGGATTTAGATTACACCATCATCAGGAATCTCTGGTTTTGTGGTTGAGCACAGACCAAAGGCTTAATGCTTGAAAACAGGGTTGGGCCTCGGTGATTTATGAAGCCTGAACATAATTAAGCATCCTCCCACTTACTGTGAAACTCACGGCTTAAAATGCACATAATATACTCGTCAGGTCTCCTTTGTCTCACAGGCACACGTACACACACAGCCCACTACACGCACGCGTGTACACCACTATGAAAACCAACGCGGGAAGGGTAGCAGACAAATAGGTAGTTGCTCATACCAGATACTTGAGCACTTGGATACAAGAGGACTCTCCATTTTCCCCGTTGTTAACTAACTGCTAATAACAGCAGCAATGCAATGTTACAGCAGTGCCCCTGGGATCTGCTGGACCAGAGGTTCCCCAAGGACAAGCTACGTGGCCATAGGAGAGCATCTCAAATGTTGGCGAAGGGTCTGAAGGATACAACAGCATAATCCGGGAGGAAAAATGAAGTTCTAAGCTAAAAGCCCCCAGTCCTTCCTCCTCATTCACGCAGAGTTCGAGCCCTCTCTGCACGGTGCCACATGGACAGAAGTTTTGAGGCTGCCCCAGCAAAGAGGGATTTGAAAAAAGGAGAGAGAATGAGTAAGAGCAGATGTTTGCCTCTGCAGTGCACGGTGCAATGGAGAGTGAAGAGCAGGCATTAACAGTTAAATTGCTTTGTGGGTTAAATTTAATTAATGTCATTATTCCTGGCTGCCTAGTATATCAGATCTGTAATTAAGCAAAACTCTCCCCTGATTAAAAAAAAAACGTTATTGTAACTAAAGGTTTGAAATAAAGGTAACTATAGTTGACAACAACATCGTCAGGCAGCTCTGTGTCTGTACTTAGCAACTCTAAGCAAGACTATTCCCGGTATCCCAGTCCGTAACTGGGCCATGCTTCCCCCAAAGAATATTGATCTACCAAGTGTTGCAATTTAGATTCCGAGTTTAAAACCGGATGCCCTGTAACGTGCACAGGTTAAAATTTCCCTCCCTTGACAGGGGAAGCGTCTGTATCCATCTTTTCCTTCAAGCATCATCAGGTGTAGTCTGAAACCTGCGCTGCAGCCTGTCACGTTTTTATTTCTATTCTAGTATTTTAAAACGTAACAAGGTCAAAACGAGCAGGGACCGGTTTAATCGTCATCCCTTTTATGCTGGAGTAGTTTGATCACCTTAAGGGGATTCCAAATCGAGGTCTGAAAGCCATATGGGACAACGCAGACGTTAATCCAGTTTGCCCTCCCTGCCCCCCCGCCCACTGGATGCTCTCGATTCCTCAGGGTCAAAAGTGACTCCGAGCTGAGGTCAAGCAACGTGCAGAACGGAACCGGTCCACGCACTTCACGTTCCCCTGGATTACCCCAAATGGGGAGATTGGAGCAGTGGAGGCAGCTGGAAAGCTCAGCCCCCTCCTCTCCCCCTGCTTCCATCCACTGCGGGGGGGGGGGGATACCAGCAGAAAGACTCGGCTTTGGGGGGTCCCAGTCCGGCTGTGGTTACACTGGAGCCTGTGGTTTTATCTCCTTTTGGAGAGACAAGAAATTAAGTGAGTGGAACCTCAGGTGGAAGAAGTCAGAACGGGCTTGAAAAAGATCTCTGGGCTCCATCTAGGGTTAACCAGCGAAATATTTCCGTTGGAGAGGAGGCTAAACGGGATTAGCTAAAGGTTCCTTCTGGCCTTAAAAAAACACACACAGAAATCTGTGAGAGACGGCTGATTATCTGGCTCAGCATCCTAAGCCCGAACACCAGGCTACTGAAGAAACAATTTCAAAACGCCAGCTTATGAAATAAATAAATAATTAAAAAAAGGGAATACAACAGTATGGAGAAGGTTTCTAATTATTTATTTTTAGCACTGCCGTGCATGTTGCCGCTCGCTCTGTCCCCCACGGCCGGCTGCCTGGCAGCAAAGCCAAACCCCCCAGGTTTAGGTGAGAGCAGAATTCCAGCACTGGGGGCAGAACGGGAGGAAAGAGCAGAATTCCACTAGGCAAAGATGCAGGCTTCCTTAAAGTAAAACATAAAGCACAAGCAGGCTTATAGAATTTCCTTATTAGCTCTGAAAAACTGCTGTGTATTAAACCGACCACGGAGCGTATTTCATTTTTTCGGTCCAGCAAAGCCACCAGCTGACACCCAGCCATTTGTTCGTTTACAGCAAATATTAACATGGAACACAATTTTCTGCTCGACACAATCATTTCAATTTTTACCAAGACGAATGTTTTGAGCGGCAAAGAATAATTAAATCATTTGCTCTTCCAAAAGGAGCCTCACAGCCTCATCCCTGCGTTTTCACCATTTGGTAAATCATCTAACGATTTTCTGCTAGTTTAAATATTACCTCCCCATAGCGAACTGATTAGCTAACGTGAAATACACGTGGCAGAGGGACTTCCAGAGGCACCGAGTTCCTAAATCATCCAAAGATTTCCTGCTACTGTGAGTGTCACCCCTCCTATGAAACAGGTCGGGATAAAGCACCAGCAGCGGGGCCATGGTGTTGCTTGGCCAGCTCAAAACAAACTGTCTGCTACCAAAAGGGAAAGGAGAAATTTCACACTGAAGCTCAAGTTTTCAAATTAACCCTTCCGTCACCGAAAGGAAAGACACCTCTCGGTTTGCTCCAGATTCTCTCTCTTCACAACAGCAGCTTCCAGTCAGCCATAACATACATTCGATCTGGATATACGAAGAAGTCTACCTGTAGACATCAACTCCTACTTTAAAATCATTCAGATCTGCCCTACAAGAGTCAGGAGGCAGAGTCATTCTCCCTCACCAGTGAGGAGCTGTCATCCTCACTCTTTACAACGGCTTGGGGAGGAACAACCAGCTATTTGCTTCGTAAAGAACAGCGTTTCTATTCCACTTCAAGTGCAGCGCGTGAGAATAATTTTACCAGGCGATTTACAGATCAGGCCTCTTACTCTTTGTTCTCTTCAAAAACGGGGGAGTAACGGGCTCACCTCAAACACAAAAAACCTGACATAAAAAGCATCTGATGCTTTGAGCATTGCAGGAACCTGTAAAAAGTTGGACCTTTTAAGTGGATGGGGAGACCTGCTACCGCTGACACCTAAAACTGCCTGGTGACAAAGACATCTCGAGCCTCCCCAGCATCTGCCTGGAAGTTCTGACAGGTTTTAAGAAATGTTGAGCCCATTTTCATTTAAAATGAAGCCAAACTGTTCATCCCCTGGAATATTAGAAAAATCTACTCTTTTTTTTTTTCACCAACTTCAAAAATACTGTCCCCGCTAAGTCGTTCTGATCTCTCTCAGCTACTCTGCAGCCACGAAGCACTAGTTGGATGATGATTTTGCTGCAGTTCTCAGTAACGTTAGAGAGCCAGGCTCTCAGAAGGAGTCCCTTTTATTCAGCTGGGTCCGAGGAGCAAGGGAAGCTGGGCTCTTGCCCAGGCAGCCGTGCAGCAAAGCCAGCCCAGCGCAGGAAGCCTTCTTCCCGATCCCGCAACTCTGGGATGGGCTCAGCCCGTTAACACCCAGGGGATGGTCGTCAGGCTTCTGCACACAAGAGCATTTTGCTGGGAACCACTCTGCTTACAGCTAATGCATTAATGCTCCCGTGCAAGCCAACAGCCCAGCGGAGTGTATCATGCCACGACGACACGAACACCAGCCCATCAATAATGCATGGTCACTTCTGGCACTCTCACGGTCCTATTTTTAGGCTCCGATTCTGCAGCTCGCTCTGCCCAGCGTCACCTCCGTGCCCTCACAAAAGGCAAGTTACGCTCATCACTGAACTTCAGCGCAGAGTTTTGTACGACAGCACGCTGGAGACCACGGGCAGCGATTCAGGGGGAGACAGAGCTCCCAGACTCACACGGAGCAGCTAACTCGGCATCCTAATGAAGGACTGCTCTGGTTTGCAAATGTGAAAACCCGATAAACTAAATTAATTTCTCAAGGTCGCCGAAGGAGTCGATAGCAATTCCAAAGAGAAACCGGCTGACTGGCACTTTGATGACAGAGTGACCATTAATTTGCACTTTGACTCACTCACAGAGGCTTCAAATGATTCCATTTTAATGTTGCTTTGCGCTGGTAGAAACAGAAACACAGGTAGAGGACAGCAGCTAATCCAGTCTCTGAAGACTAAACTCCATGGGTTTCTGAGGCTAATATACACACGCTGAATTTTAAACCACTGAGGCTTTTTTGGGGGAGAGGGGGGAGAGGAGGAGGTAGAATGACAAGTTAACAACAGTTGGAAATTATATTAAAGCCTTACTGGAAAGAAAGGAGAACTTGCTTTCATTTACATGCAGCAAAACTGTAACCTTTTCTGCCCACACACCTCCAAAAGCATCAACGCTGTTAAAATGACAAAAAAATAACCCTCCGCCCCAAGAGATAACGCAATTTATTAGTATTTCAGTGCTGAATGCACTTGTCAAATATTTAATCATCCGATTCTTTACATTAAAAACTGCAGAGGGAGTCTGCCGCTGGGGAATAGTAACAATCCACAGAAGTGGGAAAATTTTTGGAGGATACTTATCAGGAAGAAATGGAGATACAGGTAGGAAAGATGGTACTGCTGCTATTGTATGCTGAGGAAAACATTAGAGGTGGCTGGGGAATAGAGTATGTGAGAACAGCAGGGCTCAGCCATGCCTTGATTTGCTAAACGCACACTTGAGAAAACTGGTTAGAAAAGATTTGCACGCCGTGATCTAGGTACGCCTTTGCATACAGAGAGGAGAGGTTGCTTTTAAAGGGCCACGGAAGCAACAATCGGCTTGGCAACGCTGCCCTGCTGAAGTCTGCTGCTTGTAGAGCTTTCGGGAAAGTCACCGCCTTTGTTAAATGAGGGACACGAACTGGAAACTCGGGCTGCCCAGAGGCTTGTTGTAAAAGCTCCAGATGTGGCCCTACGGGTGATGGAGGCTGGAACCGAGCGGTGGAACAGGAGAGAAGGCAAAAGTCTCAGTCACACTCCTCAACTTTCCTTTGGCTCCCGAATGGCAACACCATGAGCTGACAGAATGCAACAGAATTGAGAGTAACTCAGAATTTACCAGAGCTGGCACAACTTCTTTAACTCTGTACCATCACCTGTCTCTTCTTTTCTACCCAATGCCTTCATTATTTTTTTCTTATTGCTTCTCCCTGGCCCACCAGCTGCCTCTTTTCACAGCTTGACCATTCCCACTTTCCCTACAACATTAACAACGTAAATCATGAGTACACCGAAAATCTAAGCGATAAAACAACTGCTTACTTAGGGACAATACAAAATTCTGACAACTGACCTTTCTATCAAACACGACCCATGTGGCTGTAAGAATTTCAAGCCTACCCCGTAGGAGGAACTTGGCTGGTTTACATCCTCCGAGGTTTATGTCTACAGCCTTAGTATTTATTTTATGAATCATCTGCTGTTTTGCCTCCCTGTGTAAGGGACCACTTTGAATAATCGAAATTTTAGAGCGAAGTCTTCCATTGGTCGATCCCAACACCCACACTGCTTATTTAGCGGTTGCATTTCACCAGCCTGCTTTTGCACATCGGGATCTACAGGTATCGTTATGGACAGATCAGAAAGCTGGTTCCTTGACCAAGAACAGCTATAATCACGATAAAAGTCCGCAGTCAAGAGGTAAAATACAGACCAGAGAATATAAGGAAAACACCAGCCAGCATGAGAGCTGCCCCCAGAAGATGGAACTTCCCTCCCAGGGAAATTCTGCTGTTTCTAATTTAATTTTCCTCTAATGGAAGAACAAGAAAACACCTGCTACTTGCAGCAAAAAAGATCTGAACTTGTTTCAGCCTTTGTAGACAAAAGGTTTTCAATGTTTCTAAGGAGAAGTAACACAAAAACTAAGAACACCAGCACGTATTTCAGTTTTATACACACAACACCCTGGTATTCACACATCACATGTAAATGTAAGCTGGTTTACTCATCCGCAGCCTGCTTCCAAGTAAACTATGAACAAAACTGTGTTTCTCCTCAAGGTCTTTACACTCCAGCAGATGCCCACAGTGAATGGGTAATTACAAACGACTCTTTCCCCCCTGTAAAATGGCAAGCGTCAGAATGACGACACAGGTAAGGGTCTATCTGGGATTCCTAGAAAACTACAAGCACCATTTGCTTCCCAGGACGTGTCAAGTATTCATCACCAGAACAAGAAAATAACACTCGACACCTCATCTCATTCCCTGGCATTCCAAGAAGCAACCTTGGCTCTCCGTGTTCTTTCTATGATGACATTAGAGAGGAACCACAACGGTATTTTGACAACATACTACCAATTATCTAAAAAAACCCCCTTGCTTTGTGTCAAAAAACCCCTCACCTCCTTACACTGAGTTGGAAAGCCATTCAGCGAGAGCAGCATCATTTCCAGTGATCATATGGAAATGAGAAGCAGAGAGAACTCCAAGAGAAGCCTCATAGCTGAGACTCCGGGCAGAAATGCCTCTGAGGAACACAGCGCTGCTTTCGCTAGTGCCTTGACACCTAAAAATGAGAACTAAAAATGAGAAGCTCCTGGCTTCTCATCTCCCCTTTCTGTCTTTTAGGAGGCAGACTCAGTTTTTGACCATGGTCTGCTCAGAGTCACACGTGACTGAAATAAAACCTCCAGCCACCAGCGTGAGAACGACCACCCCCTGTGCTAGAATGCCCCATTGCTACGGAAAATTTATCAATTAATGCGACTGAGACTCAATCCTCTTCTGCTGGAATTCCAGCAACCGTTCAGACAACAGGACTATGCCATTACTGGGACCAGCAGTCAAACTCCAGAGTGAAAGAGTGCTCGCCATCTTTCCAAGACACGAGTTTCTGATAGGCACATAGGTGTTAAGTCCTAGTTAATTAGACACGTATGATCCCAATCAGCTTGACTGGGACGACTCACACATTACTAAGAAGGCACATGACCCCTAAATATACCTCACTTACGAGCAGAGGGATTGAGTCACTCTGCCCACTCCCAGGCATTCTTAGCAACGCGCACCAGGAGCATCGAGCCTCAACCGCTCTTCAAAACAAGCGTATTTTATCTGTTAGTTCAGCAATAAGCTCCAGAGTCCCTCACTGACAACGCAGCTCCTTGCTTCCAAATGCAGTACACATGGGCTGTCACATACAATTTATTTCCTTAAAAATCTGAGAGATTGAACAGCCACAGGCTTGGAATGAAAATGGGCAGAAGAGGAATAAATAAAGGTATGTAGTCTACACGTGTAAAGTGTCCTGGGCCATAAAATCGGTAATATTAATATGAAATTAACTCATTTTGTTATGCGACTACAGGATTAGTTATTGGTGTATGGGGGAGGGAGGAAGGGTAATGAAAGGCAGCAATAAAGGCACAGGTAATTCTGAGGCGCTGGCTGGTGGAACTGAGGGGAGAAGTCAGACATTTCTCTTCCATATTTACTTTACTATAATCATGGGTTTGATCTACGTTACTGACATTTAGTGCTCTGTGCAGGCCGTTAAAACTCCCCTGGCAAATGAGAGGAAGCCATTCCGAGCACGACCCTCCAGCGCCTCTTGTGCAGGTGTAACACACACAAACAGCAGCTCTCGGGGATAATTAATTCCAACCTTATTTGCCTCATGCCAGCCCATCGAATCCTCCCTTGGAACAGGCCTCCCCAAGCGTTAGGAAGGAAACGTATCTGAGGTGATCTACGGCCGGGCCATGCCGAACCATGAGCTGCTCTTCCAGTCACGTGGATGGAAACCGAGCTGGGCGTGAGCCCTCCATCACAAATCATAAAGTCACCTAATTCACAGATCTGCTAATTAGCTGACAGAAGAATCACTTCAAGTGAGTTCATCTCCAGCAATCACGTAAGCTCCCGTCGCTGTTGGGAAAGACTAAACAGCAAAACCAAACCTTGGTAGTCTCAGAATCCAGCCTGGCCATGGTGCAGCCAGTCCCAGGCTGCCTTAAATCCTAGACTCTCGCTCTGCCAGGCTCAGATACTGCAAATGTGACTTGGGTCACTTCATGGGACGTTGAAACAGGAGCCCTCCAGAGAAAGGAAATGAATGAAGTTAACCAGTTAGTAGCTGCGGATTTTGAGTGCTGTACAGGGCCATCTGGACACTGCGGGCTAAGCCAGGAGCTTAAGGTTTGCTGCACAAGACAGCTTAGCTTTAGAATTCAGACCACTGCTATGCTAAGTGCTCTTTGGATATGAGGTCTTCATTTGAGACTACAGATAAATCATCCCAGCTGCTCCTTGCAGCACTCGATTGCATTTTTAATGTGCGGAAGACAGCAGCAGTTGTGTTCCAGGGACTTCTAGTTTTGTTTAGACTTACAATTGAGCCTGGTACCAATTCTTGGATTTCAAAAGGAGGCACCTCGAGCCCAAGGGAGGTAAGTGACACAATTACACAGCAAGTCAGTGATCAAAGCCTTGATTCTGTTTTACAATTCCAGCCACTGGAGTGTTTTAGCTCCTGCAGCAACGTTCTCGGACCAAAAGATCCTCGCCTCGACAAAGGCCCACGTGTGCAGTGATGCCATTTCCATCAATAGCGAGACGCGAGCCTTAGTGGTTGGCACAGGCGACAAGAATATCGACTCTTGTGGTTTTACAGGAGTTGCAACTACAGCAGGAGCTGTCCCAGACACCCTTAGAGGCCAGCAGAAAGGATGGCACCTGCCTGAAGCCACTTACCAGAAATCTTAGTCATTCCTCCAACACAAAAAAAATCACTGCCCACCACTCGGAGGGAACCAGCAGAGTCCCACACAAAAATCCTCTCTCTATATTGCTCTTTCAAGATGCACCTGCCTGGTGTAAAACACTTGTAATTGAAAAGATCATCTACTTGCAAGACCCTCGGCGTGCTCCTGCCCCCTCCATGGCTCCGCAGGCAGGACTCTGTCACGCAGCGCTGCAGAGCACGTGCCATGGCTGAATCACAGAATCGTTATGGTTGGAAAGGACCTCCAGGGTCATCAAGTCCAACCTTTCTCCTAGCATCTCTCTAACCACTACACCATATCCTCAAGCACTGCATCTATTCGTTCTTTAAACACCTCCAGGGATGGTGACTCCACCACCTCCCTGGGCAGTCCATTCCAGTGCCTAACTACCCTCTCAGTGAAGAATTTCTTCCTAATATTTCATCTAAACCTCCACTGACGCAACTTGAGGCCATTTCCCCTCGTCCTATCGTTACTAATTTGAGAGAAGAGACCAACACCAGCCTCGCTACAACCTCCTTTCAGGTAGTTGTAGAAGCTGATGTAGCTGATGTCCCCGTGCCACATCTCACGTCTAGAACTAAGACTCTTGCCCGACTGTGTTCAGAACTCAAACGCTGCCTTCCTGAAATGAAAGCTGGAGTTACTGCGGGCGTGGTGGGAAGGCAGCGCTGGAACTGGATTTCTGTAGAAGCCAATTCTCTTCCTCCTGACGCTTTCTCTAGGACTCAGAAAGTTTCCGCTTCGCAGCAGTCCCTATTTTATGGCAACGTCCTGATTACTTTTTCCTCAGACTTCTGCATAGCTTATTTTGACATGCTTTTTTTTTTTAATCATGACAAACTGTTCTCGTATGTTTAATGAATAATGAAACATAACAATTCATTTTGTAGGGAGATTTCCCTCCCTAAATTAAACAACCTAATTACTCCCTACTCTCATTAAATAAGTCACTTTTATTAGGCTATTTTACAATATACCTAATGTAACTTGGCTCCTGACTACTCCGAACCCAATTATAAAAAAGATGGTACCATCTTTATTGCGTTCGGCCTGCATTATGCCGTTATACTCCTGGCTCCTGAGGATAGTTCTGTTGCAAGAAGGAAAATCAACATTTGATATTCATCCAGTAAGCCTGGCTAAACAACACCAGCCCTTTCACAGGGTAAAGGGTAAACTGAGCCAGAGGGTGATCCACGGACAACCTACTTTGGACCTTTTCTGAACAGATATCTTTTGCACACAGAAGATAAGGAATTTCCAAGAAGTTAATGCAGAACTCAAACCAAAACTTTTAGATTTCCCAGTCTGAATTTTCACGGACATTTATTAGGTATTGGACTAATCTGGCTCATAGAGATGGGAAGCTTGCTCCGGGGCCAGGAGTATCACAAAGGAACCGTCACTGAAGTTGTGCTCTAGGAGTAATTACAGGAAAGAGGAGAGACATCAAGCTCTGGAGTCATCCAGCGAGAAGAAAGGAGCAGCAAAGGGTCAACGCTGTAGCTACTGTCCAGGGCCACCAGTTCTCCCACTGCTTCTGCCGGCAAACGTCACCACCGTCACCTCCAAACCATTACTCCATTTCCTTGCCTTCAGAGCTCACTGACGGGTTTTAGAATAAAGCACCTTTTCCAGTAAGATTCTGAACCTTTATGCATAAAGCAGATATATATAGAGAGATGCATTTCCAAGCTCTGGAAGGATTTGAAGGAGTAGTTTCCAAAGTTTTTGTAACACATTAAACCACAATCTCATTTCCTGGCGTTACGGGGATTTGTACGCGTTAACAATACGATTCAGCAAGGCCTGCAGTTTTCGCGAGGGGGTGGGAGAAGGCAAATGCAAACTGTCAAGTCATATATATGAGGGCTAAAATCTCAATCGAGCATTCTGAAAGCTTGTCAGGAAAATTAATTACCCTCTTGATTTAAGGAGTTCATTTTTGTCCCCACAGACAAAGGCAGCATTTAACTATTAAAAGCTTATATTGGTCGACAACTGACATCCAATTCATAACGTAGCCAAAGGCAAAATGCAGCATATTCAAAACAGAGATTCCCCAGGCACCTAGTTCTTCACCCCTTCGGTGTATTTGTTCTGAGTCTTGTCAATATTTCCCTACCAGTAAACCCTACGCTTAGGTGGAAAGATTAGTCAAGAAGTTCTTCGATTCATCATTTTAATTCCTCAGAAGAGCCTTTTTTAACCTTGGTTCTCTGCGAAGACAGGATACTTGAAAAGTTATCAAAAATCCCCACATAAGATGGAAAATGCTGAATTGGCCCCAGAACACACACATTTCGTGTCCTGGCTCGGAAGTAAGCAGCCTGCCCTGGTAGCTGGCAGAGAAGACAATCAGGGCTCTCCTCCTTCCGTGCTACTCACTTGTGTCCATCAAGTTCATCATGAAAAGCGAGCCCAAGGAGTAATAAGGTCTGATACAAGACACCCAGCAGGCAGAAACTGTTTGTAAACATGAGATGAACCAGAGCCCCTGAAATTAAATGTTGTTTTTTAAATGAGCAAAATGGGTCATAGTCTATTTTGGAATGGAATTTTTCTTTCCCTCCAGAAAGGAGGGTGGTCCCAAGCAAACCTGGAGCCGTGTCCTCAGAGACAACAAACATGAACCACACACGTATACACACAATCTTCCAAGCACCTGAAAGGTAGAATAAACAGAATGAGAATTCTCAATCACCAACTCCCACAAAAAAAAGGCAGCAATCACAAAAGAGGAGAAACTGTGAAGTACATAGAAGAGAAGCTGTATAGAAATATAATTTGGCAAATGAAGACCAGAAGCACCTGTTAACAACGGAATTTTTCAAAACACTGCAAAATCCTTGCCCGTTTGAGATCAGAAATAATGGGAAACTCAGAAGAACATCTTTTTCTCCTTTCTCCAGATATGAAACTGCTCTTCAGCAGCACTGTCCAGCCATAACTGAATTAAGTCTCTGGACTACTTTATGAAACAGATAAGAATTATCACCTATGTTTTAAGTGAGCAGAAGGATTTCTCAATGTCAGCAGATGAGTCAGCGGTGAAGCGAGGCCATCGCACAGCTTACTGTATCCCATAAATCACCGCAGGGCGAATAAACGTGTCCGACTGGATACCCACTCAAGGAAAGGGAGGCTTGCCAGTATCACTAAGGAAAAGTAGCCCACTAATATTCTTTTTCTTCTCAGATCTTTGAAGCTCCTCATCTAACAAGCCAATTGTCACCGTTCCCGACTCTGACTCCCAGCAGAGGCAGCATTCCTACACCACGCCCAACTCGACATCAGATTCCCGGCTGGAATTCCTCTCAGGCTCTAAGTAGTCATCAAGCGATGACTTAATTTTGATATGCCACCAAGGCACATGGTATTAAAAACAACAACAGAAAACCCACCCAGCACAGTCTTCCAGGAGAAATGATGGGTTGGAACGAGATGATCTCTGAGGTCCCTTCCAACTCAAACCATTCTGCGATTCTACAAAATGTGCCCCAAAACGTCACGTAATCACAGGAGTGTTCTCACAGGAGTGCTGAGCCAGCAGACCCTCAGCCATTTAACTCTTCTCCTTCAAGATATTTTGATGGAAAAGTACAGGGAGAGTATCAGCAATGGCTCTTTGAGCTGACTGACAAGGGCAGTACGAAATTTCTTCTAATTTGTCAGCGTTTTGTGTGGTTAGACGCACAGAAAACCATTTGAGGTTTAGGGGGTTTATGGCTGGTATCTTCCCCCCACCCCACATGATTAATGCTGGTTTACACTCCGTTAAAAAATTAGGCCGTAAAACTGCCTTAATGCAGATGATACGGTCTTCAGTTGTGCAAAAGAGCCAGCGAAAGACTCAGCTAATTTTATTACCAGGATTGATTTCTTGTCACCATATTAGCTTTACACGTGTAAACTACTACATATTTGGGTTTATCCTGTCAGCCAAGCGGGCGTGGAAATACAAGCATCTGGAGTGAGCCCACAAGGAAACTGGGAGAAAAATAAAACAACCCGGGGGCTTTGGCAGGAGAAGGGAGGGACAGAGGAGGGCGGCAGGGGAAGTTACCAAACATGACCTGGTTTGAAAACCCCAGAAACCCCCACAACATACACACAAAGTAAAAAACGCAGAAGAAACCTCTAAAAAAAAAAAAATCCCATGAAATACCTCCAGTGAAGTACTAGAGGCTAGATTTTTAAAAGAACTCAGCAGCCAGCACTACAATGATGCGGGGATGCGACGCGTACAGCGATGCTAGTTTCTGGAGCTCCTTTCTGGCCTCATCAAAGGTGTGAATTATTTGAAATTCTGGCCTAATTTTTTTTTTTTTTTTTTTTGTCTCCTACATTCCCATTTCAGTCACGCTCGTGATTTCTTCCTCCACCTTCCCTCTCCCCGCAAACCGATACCACCATAAACATACCGAGGGCAGGCAATTACCAACTTGCCAAAACGCAGCTCCCCGATACCTTCTGTGCTGCGGGGACTCTGCAGCACAAAATGGAACGAATCATGTGTGTCCACTGAAATTAAACCAAATACAATACAGCCTAAGTAGAGCCATTCATCACTCAGAGGGCCAAAGGGACTGTCATATTGTACCATGCACTGGCAGCGTTCTGAGGAGAACATTTTCTCTTTGTAACCCGGGGTGGACGGGGAGAGGGTAATGCAGCGGTTGTAGCAACAGGAGCGTTGATTCCACCTACAGAAATAGAGCAGACAGATAGTTGGGGGATTATTTACAAATAAACGGGGAGAATTCTGCAGCATTTAGAAAACGACCAGGTACGTTGCAACAAGACGATGGAGGTAGGTTTTGGTAGGGCACCCACACAAGCGATTGCTCCTGATAAAGAGGTTTTTTTTCAAGTTAATGATTAGACTGAAGACGACAGAAAAGACAGGAATATTGGGGAGGCAGCAATAGTCTGCACGATGAACTGTCAGCTCCGAGCGCTGCCCAAATGCCATTTCAGGCTCTGCAGACAGCACGCTGAAAGTAGTTCTGAAAGAGCAATCAGGGTTGTTTTGCAAATTACCACGGAAAATTTGCAAGCACATGGGGAGAAGGCATAAAAGCGCTCGTAAATTTAACATAAAGAAACAAACACAATTATCCCAGACAGAGCCATTCGAATTGCTACAATACTTCTAAAATACATAACATGATCTTAATCACTTCAAGTCCAGTGCGGCTGGATAACGAATACCTCCTGCAACGTGCGGAGCACCCTCAGCTCTTCACGGCAGCGACACGACTTGTTCCCAGCGGCTGCCACTTTACAATGCTGGTAGTAGGGAAGAGTTACCTGCGTCCGATCGCGTCCACACCAATGGATTTACTGGGAGCACGCTTGCTCAGCCTGTCCCCAGCCAGACTCTAGCTGCTGTGCTCACTGGTCTGCTCAAACCCTACCATGATAGCCATCTTCTGTGCCTACAGGCAACCCCAGTCCGAGATGAACACCACAGCAACTGTCCTCATTACAAATGCTCCCTCGACCATCGTCGGGACAGTGAAATCACTCTTCCAGGGGATGCTTTTATAGGGACTGAAACCACAATCTGTTACACAATGCTTCTTACCTGAATGTATGAAATACAGAAGATTTACCACGATGACACCAGCAAGGGCTGATGCTCTGCACCCCAAGCACACAATAGCAGCATTCATCTCTCCGTTAACACCTTTCCCACAGGAAAGTCTTATTACCGGTTTACAAAGAGAGAAATAGGAGAAGATTAAATCATTTGACCGAGCAAAACCCAACCTGAGCTGGGAAATCGATCGATTTATCTGCTGTGTCCCAGTTTTGTGCTCTGCCCACTGGGTCAAACATCATGTACAGCAAGACTCTGTAAATCCGTGGGTTTCGGTCCTTTTACAGCTTTGGTGGTTTGCATTATTGACGTCTGTCAAGGAGGGTGGAGGGGGCACAAACAACACCCCCAAACAACCTAACCCACAAGCTCAGCAGGATGTTGTGCTCTTCTTAACTCTCTTTTCAATTTCTCTTAAAGGAAAGGAAGCCACATTATGTCTCTGACTTTAAACCGTGCATAAAAAGTCTGAATAATTGATGAGTTTTGCACTTTGGAACCATTCTGTACTGAATATGGGTGTTTTGTTTTTTTTTTTCAAGAATAAAATGGAGAAAAACAATTGATACATTAATACCATTTTGGGAGTAACCTTCCTCCTCCCATTCACCCCGATGAGATGAAGGCTGGTGGTTATGGGAAGCAGCCACGATATGATCAGGCAGTTTCTTCTGTCTCATGGGAAAAAGGTAACTATGGAGATAGTCAGCAAAATCATCAGCATAACTGGTTCATTAGTGCCCGACACAGAGCATGCAGAGCTCGGGCAGACTCAGTAACCTGCTTCCTTATTATTGAAAGGACACTGCTTTTATCTGGAGCTACTATGCTGACGGGTTTTACACTACACGTTTGAAAGAGAAGTATTAAAAATATCCCAATCCTGGCTCTTAAGAGCCTCTACTCTGGAGTGAGGATGAGCACACCTTTCAGGGAGCAGTTTTCTGTAGGCATGTACAATTTCATTAAATTGGAAAGTATTTCAGGGAAACATGGCTGTACTGGCCAAGCAACTTTACGAGTCCGAATGCCTTGTTCAAGGTTTCCCAATTCTTTCTGAGAACATTGGGACATTTGGGTTTGTTGAGATGAAACTGGTGCTCAAGGATAAGGTGTATTAGTGGGCCTGGTAGAGTTAGCTAGTGATTGCACTTGATGATCTTAAAGGTCTTTTCCAACCATAGCGATTCTGTGAAATAATTTGGGTTCAGCATTTACAATCCATTCATTTCGGTATTTGTATTATTATATGAGAACATCAGTTTGATTCGGTGGGTTTTTTTATTTTTATGGAGTAAACTTTCAAAAGAACTTGCTTGGCTCATGCTCAGCGAGGATTTAGGTCGGTCTGTGTTGTGTGCTATAGGACAAACCAGAAAATTAACAGAGACTTGCACAACCAGGGCAAAGCAGAGGCAACATGTCTAGCTCACTCTGTCCTAGCAGTGGAGAAAGCCCTGGCTCCACCTTCTACAACAGGAGTTACTGCAAGTGAAACAGTGTGGACTGTTATTTCAGCCTGCTGTGGCTATGTGGGAGCAGCCGAGCTGCAACGGCATGTCGAGTTTTCGGGAGATGCATCCACTGCTTCCTGCTGACTGCTCCGTCGCAACGTGGGCTAATGGATTTTAAATAAGGTGCCTTTTCCTGTGCAACATCTGGGGATCTCAAAGCAGTGAGCTTCTCAGCGTGGGCTCACTGGATACCGTTTGTACACCGTGCTTTCAAACACCACTGACACCACTCGGAACCCGTATAATCTATCTTTTTCTTTAAGCTCTGAAATAACAAAAAGGGAGTTCATCATGGAACATCCTTAACGTTAACATTCCTTGATGATTTCTTGTCTTGCTTGAGTTGGAGAAGGATGATGCTGAGCATGGCAGTAAAACCGTGAGAGGTAGTACTGGTAGAAAGGGAATGACGACAGGAATGTTGCAAGGCGCAAACACTCGCCACATTTCTACATGGCACGTTCTTCATTACCCACCCTGAACGTGGACAGAAAAAGTGGGTTTTTTTCCCCGATGTGCTCTTAAACAGTAAAGCAGCGATAACAAAAAGGTACTTTGGCTGGCTCAGAAAGGGAAGCAAGGCTAAAGATAGACCAAAAGAAACAGGATGACACAGTAAAGGATAAACTTTAAAGATGCTGACAAGAAGGCTAAAGCAATTTGTGCCTCTCCCCTTCCCTTGCACTGCATTCCTCAATTCAGGCCACGTTTTCAGACGGGAAAACACACAAACAGCAGACACTAGAAACCTTCTACGGCTTTTGGTCCTCCCTCACCCCACCCCATGACAGACAGAAACAAACAACTCCATAATCTACCATAAACCAATTCAAGAAGGCCTAGCAGAAAAGAGTATTTGTGACACTAACCTCCTGAGAAGTGGAAAAAGCCCGAAGCAGAAGCACGAGGCAGGCCGGGCACTGCAGGCTCAGCTCTGCAAAGCCCCCGCTTGCTAAGCAAGGGTTTACAGCGTCAGACACTTGGGAAACGCCAGACGTCCCTGCCGCCGCGCCACGCTTGCCGCAGACGTGTGCCACCGCTAATCCTCGGTGTCAAAAACCTAGCTGCTAATGAATATGAAAGGACACAACTTCCACGACAAGCCTTAAGACCTGAGGAACATTCTTTCACAGTAAATCTCTGGATAATTAAGACCCGCGAACACTCAGCTCGCAGGAGAGGAATGAATTTTGAACAGCCAGCCACAAACACCGAGCATCCTTCCATTTGTAAAGCGCTTGCCCCGTTTCTAACAACCATTTTTTCATTATGCCATTCTCCCCTCTTCTCCCCACCCCTCCCAGAGATATTCTTGTTGGAGGATGTCATCAGTGCTGTTTCAGATCTGTCAGATATAATCTTCTAATCTGCCAACTTTTCACAAGGAAGAGATGAGCTCATGCGCTGACTGACAAGATGTGCTGAAAAGTCTGGGCTTTCTCGAAGCCTGTTAAAAGTTTAAGTTCCCCCATTGTGTGAATACTGTCAAACTTGGCCCTGCAATTTTCATAATGACAGCTGCTGTCAGTTAAAAGGGTAAATTATTCAGTTCAACTGGGAATGCTGACAGTAACTGTAAAAAGGGCCTCAGCAGTGGAGAAAAGAAAAAGGTTCCAGGTATCTAAGGGAAAATGTAGTAAATTCACTAAGATACCTTAGAAATACTCAACTCGAGCTATTTTCCGGTCTCCTTCCAAAAACCTAGGAAGCTGTTTACTTTGGCGAGAAAGGAGTAACAGAAAATTAAACCGCATCATTAATGAAGTTTAAAAGACCTACAGCCGAGTTGACCAAGGTATTTTGATGTCTGTAATTACGCATCTTTGCACCGCTCACAAAGACACCGTGCATTGAACTGTCCAACTCCTGTGTGCTTCCAATGGGAGATCTGAAGTTACCTGACGTAGTTTTAAAAGTAATTTTAAAAGCTCCGTTATGCGCCTACTTCCAGTTTTGGAAACGTGTTTCCACCATTTCCTTTTATGAAGGGGGCTTACCATTTACACACGCAATTTCCTCTCCCCTGCCCTACAGCCGAGCTAGAGATCCACCTCTGCAACACATTTTGGACAGAGAGAAATAAATTGCAATTTCATCCTTCTCCTCGTTTGAATGAAAATGAAGAAAACAAACAGAAAAACATGACTTCTCAGCACTGCATCATTTACGCTTTGCAAACGCCTCCAATTCCCATTCAAGACTTTCCACCTGCTCTTTCAACACGCTGTGTAGGTATAAAGGATGAGAAGTGGAGAATTTGACCATCTCCAATTGTATCTCCAGCTTCCCTCGGGAACAGGTGAAACTATTGGCAAGAACAACTGCTTTCTGCTCTTACTGGCAGACACGGCAGCGCTCTAAGCCTGAAGCTTGCTAGGACATTTCCAATGCAAAGTGGCTGTTCTAATAGATACAGAGCACTTGCCATGTGCTGTTAATAGATTTCTGGGTCCCAGCAGTCAAAAAAGATATACGTAAACCAAGGGGGACGCGGCTCCTTGAAAAACTGGTGTTTGTTTAAACCAAAATGCATTAACTCAGTCTGGAATAAGATAAAATAATATCATTACTATACACCAGCCTGACTAAAGCACTATCTAAAGCCATTACAACTTGCACCATCTATTCTCAATTACAACAGACACTGTGATACTTGTACACGAGCTATCAGAAGCATTAAATTAACTACGCAGTGATACAATCTCCCTCAGTAATCGTAGTCATCATCTTTCTACTCTCTAAAGAAACAAGTCTTGCTGGCTGTAATTGCGCGAGAGTTCAGAGCATCTCTGCTCACCTGTGCTCCTGCTTAATTCCATGCTCCGTTATCCATGTCTCAGCAGACTCATCTACCTATTTGGAAATAGGATTCCAGGCTCTGTAAGAACATCAGTTCTATGCTCTGTGCCTACCTGCAGCAGTAGGCACTCTCTACTTGTTTCCTAAGGGTACGAGAGGCTAATCAGTGCTTCAGTTCCTGGTGCTAAGGTGAGGTTGAGCACTCGCAGACTTAGGTGGGTTCATTTTCAGCTCTCCCTCACGCTGCTGTATTTAGAAACTTGATTGAGGCAACCGGAGGTAGACTCACAGAGTTATGCGGGTTCGGCTCCGAAAGAAACGCATCACCTGGCCTATGAAAGCAAAATGGTTAATGAATACCCTGAAGTTGTCTGTAGCCTTTTTCCACCGCCCAGGTCAAATGAGCGCTCACTCTGTCGAGAGATTTGTTACAAGCTGTTAGCCATTCCCTTAAGATATCTGCAGCGCATTCTCCTTCTGAAAGCAGACCTCTCATAAATCTCCTAAAAACGATTCCGAGTTCAGAAACCTTTCAGAGCAGGCTTGAATTTCAGTTGTGTTTCTCCCTATAGCTAGTACTGACTAGGACCATAACTCATGGAGAACATCAGCCAGCCCACTGTCCAGCACAGCCTGTAGCTCAGAGCGCTCCGTTGCTTCCTTCTCGTTCGTACCCAACACCAAAAACATTCCTCTCAGTACCCAATAGCACCATTAACGGTAAACAGATGATGATGTTGGGGAGATTTTATCTGGCTCCCAGAGTCACTAAGATCGATGCTTGTGAAGTTGTGTTTCATCTACAACATCGCTTTCAGCAAATCAAGCCTCTTTTTTGTCTCTTAATAACGTGCCTCCTTAATAGTTATTTGACAGTTACATTTAGAGCCAGCTCTGACAGGTCCACCGGTGATGCAACCAGGCTGCAGTGGAACAAAGCCAGGGGTTTTTGACTTGAAGCATCCTTACGTGACAACCTGGATCAAACACAGCTCTGCTAAGGAGAGGCGAAAAAATTCATAATCTCCTAAAAGAATGGATTAAAACTGTTACAAGCAGGAAACTCTTTCCCCAGATGTCGAAGGAGCCTCTATCAGATCACAGCCCACCAGCCTAAGGTTCAGACTATTTCTTATGCAAGACTGCCCTAAAAAACAGACCTCAAAGATCCATATGACCAAAAAGTCACGCATGATCTTTATCTCCCAAACAGTTTTCCAGCTGTTGTACTTGTAATTAACATCCGAACAACCTTTTGCCATCGTTCTTTTCCTTTCTAGTTCTAGGGGAAGAAACGAAGAATTAAGAAACAGGGGAAGAGGAAGCCTTTCTGGACAATCGAGAACAGGCAAAACAAACAAAATCCCTCCAAATTATTCCCAGTTCTTGTTCTTGCCAGTGGTTCAGGGGCTTTCAGTTTGATTCAGCTGATTAGTCAGTTCCCACTGTCAAAAAGATTAAGAGATTGATTTTTGACTAGGATTAGAATAAGGCTGTTAGTATTTTTTTCTAAGCAAGGTGCACATTTTTAACGGAAACCTTCCCCTCCTGGACCCAGCTGTTGTATCATTAGGAACAACTCTGCTCCTCTTCTTCTTTCCCAACCCTTCGGTCCCTCCTCTTATGGATGATCAGATGACTGGGCTACATACAGAGCAGCTACTTTTCTAGTGATGTTAAGAAAGTAGCTAAGATAAATACAGCTCTACGTATGTAGTATTGTTGCGGAAAATAAGGAGGAGGAGCCGATCTTACAGGAACAGCTAGCTCTCCATGAACCATCAGTGACCTACAAACCACAATTTGGGAAGCTCCGTATTGTAAAGAGAACAAAAAAGGGCGATACTTGTATTTTGTCTGTAATGATACTGGTAACCTGGGGCCGCTGCACAGCGGGTTTTTCCCTCTCGAGCTGGAGAAGGCTACAATCACTCGTGATGGATGCGTTCTAAATAAGGCCAGGCTTGCAGGACCTTTCAAGAACACGTTATTGGTACTAATCATTTTACAGCATCGTTATACACCAGAACAAGCAATTTAGGGTGGGGAAAACCAAATAAAGCACCCTCTGTACACACGCCAGTACTTCAGATGATAGAAAAAGAGATGGAAGTTGAGAACCTCCTCACTGAGAAGACAAGAAGGAAAGAATCCAAGTGCCAGTTTTGCAGAACAATCAATCTCTTCTTCTCGCTTGTCCACTGCAGTGTTTTACAGCAGATTTCAAGAAGCCACTGCCCTTGGCCTTGGTGTTCCAGAGCTCCTCATCCAGTGTCTTCAGAACAAGAGTAGCTCCAGCAGTAAGACAACGCAGACCTAGCACAAGGACACACACCTTACATGAAGAATCCTCTCCGTGGGCAGGGAGGTTTTTCATTCACAAGGCCGCCTTTTAATTTCCCCCAAACACAGCTTTGGCTCCTCTCCTCTATCTTTGTGTATTTATATCTGAGTAAGGAAGACCAGCTTGCCCTCCGTACTGCTTTTTCCATTTTGCAACATTCTCTCTACAAGGAGGTCATCGAGACCATCGGGTTCTAAATGTAGCCTCCTGGAGCCTTCCTACAGCCCAGCCTAGTGCACTAGTGCATCTACTCAAACGCAGACCTGATGCTTCGCCTCTTCATTTTATTTTGGTATGGTTTCCTTTATTGCTTTTAAGCACCATAACAAAATATTTAGCACTTCATTCTTTGTAAATTCAGTATTTCATAGCCAACAACTTGATTTAAATGCAATTTTAGAAGTGTCTTCAGCATCACCTTAGTTATATTTCTATCCAATTGCAAGTACAAAACAAACCCTTTAATTTTCATGTGACACCTGGTGCCTGACACACAGAAATCCAAGCATTAAAAGCTCCAGGTCAAGGATACCCGGCTCAGAATCTTGACAAAGTTTCACACCCTACCAAAATGTACTGCTCCACACTTAAAATCTGACAGATTATAAGAGTGGACTTGGGCAAATAATTTATCCAGCTTTCCCCCTCAATTTCCTAGCTGTCCAAGTTTATTTTATTAGCATCTAAGTCAACTTTGGCACCTATCTGAAAACCACGGATGCTGAGCAGGGCAAAGCTATTTACCACCGCATGCTTGTGGGACTGTTTACTTTCAGCCGAAAAAGAAGGAAAAATTAAAATCACTGGTTATGCTAATAGCTGCATCACTTCAGAATTCATACTTGTATTGCAGCCAATGGACAAATTTGCCTTATAATGAGCTAACCAGTTAATCCAGACCCCACCACCCTTCAACATGCCAACCGCCCGGTAACTCCACCTCCTGCAAAGAGATAGAGCAGACAGAGTCTGCAGCAGAAACCACCTGATGGGAGCTGAAAAACCTAATAAAGAGGAATTTCTTCGTTGTCTTTGTTCAAAAGCGTAGCTATTGTTGCCACAGGTTATTTAGAGTGTGGTAAACACAGCACTAAAAACTACGGTGTGGAGAGGTAAGTTCAGAGTCCTTAAAAGGAGCGTAAAACACAAGGAAAGAGATGACTGGTTTTTTTAATCAATCCAGTCGCAATAACCATATTTATCCCAAATGTGCGGCCACGGCTCACATCCCTCAAAAAGTTCTATTATTGCACCCAGATACGAGTGAGGAAACCCTGGCACGACGACTCCAGCAATCAAGCACACGGTTTCTTGCCAGGAGTTTGGGAATACGCCCAGCCTGACACGCCGCAGAATTCCATAGCGAGTCTTTCCTACTGACTTCAATCCCACAGAGCAAAACTCACGGCCAGTGCAAGATGACAACTTCGTGGTCTCAAACATGAAAAATAGAAAAAAAAATCCCAAACCAAAAAGCCCGTAAGGGAAAAAACCCCACCAGCAATACTCTTGATCTTATTAACCAAAAGGAAAAAAGAACGTGCCAGCGTTGCTGAATCAGTGCAGCTAATTCTTCCCGAGGCCCTGCAGAATTCCGAGAGCGAGATTCAGGCGCTGCCCACACTGACGAACCCTGGAAGCAGACACGGTTCTGCTTCGGGGCACTACAAGGACATCCGCAAACCAGCAGCTGGAATTCTTGGTAAGCATCTATCTTTTTGTATTTTGCTCAAAGACAGGGCCTAACAGCATTTACCACCACCAATACCCCCCGTCTGCTCTGTGTCACGGCATCACTAAAGCAGCTCGTTTGCAGCACTGAATAAACTTGTGCAGGTGCTCAAGGTCCTGCAAACTATCTGCTGAAGCACTTCTACGGTCTTGAGTCTACGGCCGCAGGGGTAAGTATTACAGAAAGTAAATAAATATTTAAAAAGAAACCAGGTAAGACAGACCGTACATCAACTGCTGAAACTGCAGAAAGCTTGTGGCCACTGTGCAATTCCTAAATCAGCAGGACGGGATACTGGGCTTTTTATTATTCAGTCCCAGGCACACGTTCTCCTCCTTCCCTTTCCATCCCGGCGCCGCACTCCTTTTTGATGAACCTCGGCACCACGCAGAAGCAGCAAGCTGCCATTGTGCACCACGGCTTTGGTCTTCTTCCCTCCCTGGATCTCGGTCCTTTGTACACTGACTTTCAGAAGGAAACGCACAACGCTTTGGAGGGGCGGCCGCTTTTATCCGAAGGCAATTCCCGCCATGCCGAGGGCTGAAAATTCCGACCACAAATGCGATGCTGCACACTTACCTTTTTATATCCGAACGAATCAAAGCCTGAGCTCTACTAATGACAAGCCAAGGTACAGGGGGTTTGTTGGGGCTTCCTTTGCTGTTGTCGGGTTTTGGTTTTGATTGTTTTGTTGGTTTTTTTTTTAAACAAAGTGCAGTGTTCCCCAAAATTGTTTCTGCTTCTCCTTTAGCCAGCTTAAAAGCACCCGTGTGAAATGCATTTAGGGTACGTACGCACACACCGCAAGCCTTGTTAGCAGCCTCCTGCAGTTGGTGAGAACAAAGCAAGTATGATTTAAGCTGCAACTTCAATAAGAAGAAGAAAAAAAAACCCCAAACGTTATTACAGTTAGTGGGATAAAACCCTCTGCAAGGGCTTGACAGCTGAGAGAAATAACGTACGTTGGCTGAGAGTAATGGAAATAATTAAAGGGGGGAAAACACTGGAAGGCAACACTGCTCTAAGTACAACTGAGTGGCTGCGTCAGGAAGCTACTGTACATGTCAAAAAGCTCATCCAGGCCTAGCTCAGAGCTCACGGAGGTGATTTAATGAGCAAAGTGAAATGGATTCAAAGTAATTTAAGAATTGGTAGCACGGTTTCAAGGTCTGCACTACAACAAGCATCATTATCAAGGCCAGCAGCCTGAAAAAAAACCCCAGCCATACACAATATGTGATTGATGATGAAAGCAACGGGTCTGCCCGTCAGCAGGGCCAGGCACAACTGCGAGGTGACAGGAAGGGATGGAGAAGCAACACCCTCATCTGGTGTCACCACAGCCTGTCTGAAGAGATGCCGAGACACACCGAGAGGCAGGGAAAGAGCAGTAAAAGCAGCAGCGAGACTGAAATGAAAGGAAAAAGGTCAACAGAATGCTCTCCTCCAGCCCTCTTCTCATCCTCCCTCCTCTCCCATCTCTGCTGATCACCGAGATGTTACAGATCAAGAGGCAGCGTTCCCAAAGCAAGGCATGAGGAACGTGGGGGGGAAGGCGGTGTGAAATCCCACTCTCCTTTCCTGAACACAGGGAACAGCTGAAAGTCCTGGCTTGCAGGCACACCGAGTGCCACACAGCCCCCTGCCACTCGTGCTCCGGACGTGGCGAGAGTCTGCTGCTGTCACCATCATGTTATTGAGGAGTCTTCTCTAAACTGGTGGTACCTAGGCCAGTGGCGTGTAGAAACTTCAGTAAAAGATATCACTACTACGTATTATACATGGAAAACTAGGGGAAAGAAATAGAAGCGTGTAAGGAATAACATTTTTTCTGAATTCTGGTGGAAGTTTACAGTCCATTAAAGTCTGTCGCATGCAACGGAAAATGTGTCTCATCTCCTTCAGAACGGGAACTCGACGGAATTTAATAAAATCCGCTCTACTGGGCAAGGGAATTTTAAATAGCTGGAGTTAAATACACTGCAACAGGTACACACGGCAATGTGTACACGCACCAACTAAGACAGGCTGCAGTAAACAACTGCCATTTGTTTTCCTGAATATTTAACGGCTTCATTTAGAAGGCAGAGCTATTTTACTTTTTATATGGGCATTAGGTGTCAAGACACAATCACTTATCAATCTATTCAAATCAAACCCAAACCAGAGCCTCTTATATAAATACACGATGCAATTAGAAGGAAATGGTCATCTCAATATTGGCACACTAATGAGAACTGCCTCTATGAAATGACTATATTCATTTAATTAAAAAGCCCATTATGGATCCCATTCAAAATGCTGTTCACTGAACTCTTTCATATAAATCTAATTTGCTTTTGCAGAATGTTAGGAATATTATGTTTATTTGCACAAACAGGTTCTGAAGAACACCAACAGGTTCTGAAGAACAAAGTCTTGGGAAAATACAGACAGCTCCTTAGGAAAGGGTTTTGAAAGAGCTTGCTACAAACACGAACAGTGAAGATTATTGTCTGAAATACTGGTGACTCGGGTTCATGAGTGGTATGGATGTAGTCGTTTCCAACCAGTTCCTTTCCCAGAGTACCCGGTCCCCTCCTGCGGCAGGAACAGCTCAGCTGCGTGTGCAGCAGATGCTGAATCACCACAAACTTCAGCCAGGCTGTTCCAGCAGCAGCTCTGCCACCCTGCAGCAGAGGCTGAACCTCAGAGGGATGAGCTGCAGACCACCAGAGCAGACCCCAGCGCAAGCCATCCCCGATCGTTAGTGAATCCCGACGCATTGACCACACCGAGTTAGTCGTGTGCGAAACAGAAGTCATGAAAAATGCATCGGGACAGAATGAAGGATGGATACAATAGGAAATGACATTTTGCCACAGTTGCGTACGCTGGTTTTGGTCTTTGCTGAAAAAATAGTAGGAGGTGAAGCTGAAAAGATGCTAAAGAATATGAACCATTGGTCTGTGAAAATCTGGGGGAAGGACTGCAAATCTTTTTACGAGTTAAAAAGCTAGTATCCGCCAGACCCACAGCTCCTGCTTTGAAAAGGCACTGCAGGGGTAAGCACTTGTTTGGTTTTGATCTCCCCTGCCTCAGAAGTAATGGGGAATAAGACCACCTTCAACACGCAGAATCACTACTTTAACAGACGGGAAAGGTAATCCCAGCATTGGGCTATCTGCAAAATTATCTGCCCCTTCTAGAAGGACGGACTCCTCCAGCTCAGCACCGTACCCGAGCTGACCCAGCTTTAAGAAAAGCCTTGCAACGTCTACACTCACCTGGAGTCTCAGAAACTACGGCCCAAGCCTCTGCACCGCACTGCTCTTAGCACAGCACACCCGTGTGCTGAACGATGAATATCCCCATTCCCTTCTCCCTCCAGGCCCCCGCTACCCCTGGTTGAGCAGGAACAGCAAAGCAGGGGGAGGGAAGAAAATCTGACACAAACATCTGATCTATTTAGCTTCTCAAGGCTCTGGGATCAAATATTGCCCATGCAATGTGTGTCTGATGATGCCAGGACTCTAGCCTTGGATAATATCTGCAAGTTTGACAGGAACACAGAGAAGTTAGGGCCTACATGCTAAAGAGGTACTCAATTCCAGGGCTGAACTGTAGTTTCAAACATTAAACTTAGGTCCAGACATCACAACACTTGAATTATTTATGTGATTGCTAATGTTAAGACCCAGCATTTAAAACAAATGCCTTATGCCCTGGTCTTTGGCACACACATTTACTGCTAATGAAGGCATGTCATGCCAATGACCTCCACTCCGGATTTCAGCTACACTTAAAATTTAGTGCACTGGAGGCTGAAAATCATGGGCTGCCTGTATTTACATCCCATGCAATCCTCTTGAAATTAATAGAGCTTTGTAGCATAGAGAGCAGGCAATTTGGCCCAGAGTAAGCAGAAGGCACACGTTCAGCTTTTAGTGCAGATTATGGCACATTTTGTTAGGCTGTCAAGCATCTCTGGTAAAAGCAGGCGAGAAGAGTGACATGCCAGCAGCGCTGCCCTTTAGTACTTCACATTTTGCAGCATTATTAGTTTCCGCAGCCCCTTAGAAAACAGGATTTTAGGAGAGTCTCATTAGTCAGAATGTCTATTTCTTGTCAATGCAATTATGTTCTAGCAGATGTTGCTACGTGTTTTGGATACTCTCCTCTGACCTACAAGCCTGTATTGTTGGCCATCATCGCATCAGCTCAGGATCTTCTCATGCATTACAGAAGTAACAACGAGGCTAATGTGAGGTCTCATGGATCTTTCTGTTTGTGCGCTGCTACTGAACAGCTTTGGCACTTTTTTTAAAGTATAAAAAGGCACAGACAATATAAAATAGTGATATATTCTGAATGGAAGCCTTTGTCAGAAGGAGAACCACTTGACCATCCTTAGCAAATGCTGCCAGAGTCTAGATATGTTCAGGTTCTTCTGGAAGCTCATTTTCTGAACTCTCAAATATCTTGTTCTCTTTCAGATGTTAAAAATTAAAACCTAGCAACAACAATACAACTGTTTTCTTAAAGAAATCGAGAGCTTCGTTTTAATCTCATGCAGCTTTCACATTACCAACACGACACACCAAATATCTTCGCCACGTGTCTGCGGTGCTAATTTCATCTAGACAAGCACAAGGCAGAAAACCTCAGACTATAATTCAGTAAAAGCAGCATCGAGTGACCTAAAGATGCAAATCATCTCCCAGCTTACACAAGGATAGATGTAAGAGGGTAGCAGACTACATCAACAAAACAGGCAGAGGAGAAAGAGGAAAAAAAACCCTATTTTTAAGCCGCTCTTAAAAAAGATTAAATTCTTCCTGATAGCAAGCCTGAGCACACAGGTCTCGACAGGCCTCTCCCCATTCACTCCTCCTGTCTGGGTAACTGGGAGAAAAGCTAAACTGGGTAATACGCTAAAAATATGACTTTTTTTTGCACTTTTGGTTATCATTAAGACTGCACGATTCCTGCAGCCCCAAGAGCTCAATTTACGTAGCTTCTATCTGTTATTCTGTAGTGAACGCTCAGGGAAGACAAAGCATTAAATTTGGCCTCATCTGCTAATGACTTCCAGAGGAATCCGAGTGCTGAGACTGCCTTTCTGCACTTGGCAATCTTTCTTTGTGGACCCGTTTGCACTAGGATAAAAAAAACAAGTAGTTTAAAATTGTATCAAGTGTTTTAAGGGAGCTATTCAGAGGCGAAGAACTGTTGAAATCACAGCTGCGCTTAGGAGCTATCATAATTCGATTCCAAAATCAACCTTCACTCAAGCAGTTGTCAGAATCAACACGGAATGGCCTCTACGCTGCACCCAGCGTGGCTCGGACTTGAAATGTTGCTGGAAGAGGTAAACACTGAGAATTATTTCAGGGAGCTGGACAGCAGACTGATTTGCACAATGCCTATTTGCCTTTAAACTGCAATAAATCCACAAGCGGGACGCAAATACAAACAGAAATATATAACAACATGGCAATTATCAAACCCGGTTGGGACTTCGCCATCTTTTTGTTTCTCTGGACACTAATAACACCACCGGTGACCACACGCAAACGTTTCCAAATGAGCTTGAAGCCTCCAGTTTGATCCCGAATGACTCGCTCTTACGCATTGTTTTCAAGGAGGTTCAAAGCCTGGAATTGAAAAAGTCAATCAGGAGTTTCGACACGATGCTAATAAGTCAAAATTAAGGTGTGTCAATAGGTTTTGACAGAAAGGTTATTAACTGCATGATCTAAAACACATCATCTCATATGACTACTCCTTAGCATATCATTGAAACACGCTGACATTTCAGTTTAAACCATCTTGGATATTGCTGTGACTACCTTTAAACTACTGTTCATCTTAATAGGAGTATACGTTAAAAGAGAGGGCGATGAGCTGCTAAAGAACCGTATCTGTCATAAACAGTATCTTCTACCCAATGATCACAGAATCACAGAATCATTATGGTTGGAAAGGACCTCCAGGATCATCAAGTCCAACCTTTCTCCCAGCATCTCTCTAACCACTACACCACATCCTCAAGCGCCGCATCTATTCGTTCCTTAAACACCTCCAGGGATGGTGACTCCACCACCTCCCTGGGCAGTCTGTTCCAGAACTACCCTCTCAGTGAAGAATTTCTTCCTAATATCTCATCTAAACCTCCCCTGACGCAACTTGAGGCCATTTCCCCTTGTCCTATCATTACTAATCTGAGAGAAGAGACCAACAGCAGCCTCGCTACAACCTCCTTTTAGGTAGTTGTAGAGGGCAATGAGGTCTCCTCTCAGTCTCCTCTTCTCTAGACTAAACAAGCCCAGTTCCCTCAGCTGCTCCTCACAGGACATGCTCTCCAGCCCTTTCACCAGCTTCATTGCCCTTCTCTGCACCCGCTCCAGGATCACACAGCTCCCAGAAAATTCAGGGAAGGGTTTGTAACAACGGAGTATTGGAGATGGGAGGTGGCAGCAGAGAGATGTGGGGAAACAAGATGGCTGTGGCCTGCCAGCAGTGCCATGGCCCCTCCACCATAACCACACACCCCTCAACTGCTCCTTGAGGGACCTCCTTCCACCACCTCACCATGGACACTCCAGCATGTCCCCGGTGCGCTCCTGGAGGGTTCAAACCCACTCACCCGCCTGCCAGCACGGGACTTACAGCTCCCCTCGCTCCCTGCGCCTTCCTCCACACCACCAGCACGACGATGGCGCCTGTCGGGACCTGTCGCGACAGCCTGGGCCGAGCCTCACAGAGCCCTGGGCCCCACTCTGCGCAGTTCCAGGCGCTGGCCCGGGGGTCCCCGGGGTGCCTGCACCCCCCATCAACAAGTTACAGGCCTTACCCCTGGATGGAATTAAATGATTGTGGATCTTCCCACCTCAGGTCGTGGCCACCCCAGCGGCCATGCGTCAGAGAGAGCGAGGGGCTGATCTGCGAGGTAAGGGCGGGAGAAATTCCTCCTCCCTCAGGAGGTGAGACCCTCTCGCGCCCAGTACTCCATATACCAAAAATTAAAATAAATAGCTCAAACTTGACACCTGGATTAGGATAAAGCTCTTCCATCTCTGGAGAGAAAACTATTGTGCCTGATCTCCAGCCCGTGTGGAGCAGCCCGAAGCAGCCGCCATGGGCAAACGTCACGTCTGCAGCCGATAAATGTTGGTTATTCCTGCTCCAAACGTCTCAACAGCAGTGGCGGTTATGCTACAGCATCTGTCACCTTAATCAATCTGAGAACAGGACAATTTATTTTCAATGGAACATGAATTTCAGACAAGCTGAAGTGAAACCTTTTAGCAGCTTAATGCAAAAAGGGGGGAAACAAATGTGGATGTCCCACTAAACTCAAGCATGCTTGTTCTGGATAAAAGCCAAAAAAATAGTGATCATGGGAAGTGGTGGAGATGAAACTCAGCCCACCTGTAAAAGAATAATTAGTAAGACACAAAATGCAGCCAGGAAAAGTAAAAAAAAATGTATCAGGGCTTGTCTTATACATGGAATTAAAGCCAAGTCCTATAGACAAAAATACGTACTCCGTATACGTAAACACACACTTACATACAGATCCCAATTTAAAGTGAAATTTGGAGATTTACAGTGACAAAAAGATGTATATGCACATGTGCATGACAGGAGCATCCTCACAGCTAGACCAGAGAACGGGCTGCATGCATTTCCAGCCATCTTCTCTCTTGTAAATATGCCCTGGAATATACAGAATATTATACAGAATATCCCTCCAGACTAGGTTTTCAGAGAATTTAAGGGATTTTTTTTGGCCAAGTCCCACTGAAGTTAAATAGGAGATAGGGATTACCCCTTAGGACTGTCTTGAAACTCTTAATCAGAGATGTCTATTAAGTGTCTTACTTCATGAATCCCTTAACCAGAATCCAGTTGACAAAGCAATATATAGAAGAGGTTCTTCACTACAAAATGGCAGAGTAACCTCTACAAGGTGAAATTACAGAATCCAATATAATTTTACAAGTTTTTCGTTACTGTTACTACCTTTGTCATGATGCACAATTTTCAGTTACCATCACGTTGACTATTAGGTCACAGACGTTCAGTTTTAGTTAAGATATACCAATGCTATCTTTTTGTCTGCAATACTGCAAACACGCTGAGCAAATCCTTATTTTCTGTACTCACCTAAAGCAAACTGAAATCCCCAGAAAAAATAAACAGTACAGACATTACTGCTTGTGTCACCAAATAGGATTCTCGTTATGATAATTATACAAAAATTACTTAAAAAAATTGGAAAGTGCAAGGAATGAGTCCTACTCCTAAGTGCTGATACAGCTTCAGATATTGTAAGTAAAGATTTCCACAGGACAGGAAATAACTACCGGGGTGGTGGGGAGGAGTTTCAAAGCTCTGCAGCTGCTTTGAAGCCATGTTGAACTCAAAATAAAAGTTTTGACAGCAGAAACGGCCACAACTTTTTTTGAAAGATAAAAACATTCCATTTTGACATTTTCAACACCAAACGTTTTCATCCCAGAAATATCAAAGCGGTTTGCGTCTTTTTGGTTTTGCCCTTTGGGTTTCTTTGGAGACTGGGCTGTTGAAAGTTAAAACAAGTGCTGGACAATCAACCAGAAAATTCGTGGAGCAAACTAGGACTTACTCACTGCAAGGCTCATAAAGCTCCTTCTCTTACGATACCTGCTGATCAGCTCCGCGGCAAGAATGGGCCAATCGATGCATTTTTTGTTAAGTTTATTTCTAACTATTCTTTTAAATATTCTTGAAGACTCCCAGGTAGCTTTTCATCCAACTACTGGCTTCAAGAGGCTTGCACCGTTTGGGGTTTCAGTCTACAACCGCGTTTCTAACTTTAGGTTTGTGCTTCACCTCATTCTCGTCATACACGAAGAGACTACGTGAGGTTGTCTTCTCCAAGGGAGGCTATTGGCAGGGTATTTCTGTAGCCACAGTCTGACCCTGGGCAGAGATTTTGGCTTCCCCTCCCAAACGCAAACAGACTAGTGAACGTATTTCTATCACTTTGCTGCAATTCTCCGAGTGTCAGCAGAATACAAATACCAAATGGAAAACACTTGCTCACTTCCAAAAGACCCTGTGTCTTTATTTCATTTGTTTTTCCAGAACGCCACCACAGGGAGTTAAATATATTGCAACCTTATCTGGTCAGCAAGAGGTCCATCTAGCTGTGGCTGTCACCTCCATCAATGCACACTCACACACAGAAATCGAAAAGCTTTTACATCAGATTCCATATGAAATTCGGAGACAGAATGGATGTACGCTGCAGTTACAGGTGGCAAAGCCAGGAATTGATGCTTGGCTATCAGGCACCCCTGTCCCTCCGATGTATGTTCAGAGACGATCAAGTAAAACTATCAGTGATTGTCCCCATGGTCTAGGGGGGATGTAACCAACAGCATTTATCACCTCTTGCAGCTCTTATCTCAAGGGAAGCTCACAGATCAAGCTGCATGTGCTGCTTCAGCAGACCAGCGCAACGTCCATTTCACACGGAACCTGAAGAAAAGCTTCTCATTCTGAGGTGAATATGGAAGGCTCTGAGAGTGTCTTGGTCAGGGAGCGGTCTTGGCACGCTACTCTGTCTCTTCTATCAGGTCCTTTAAAAACAGAAACACCTTTTCTTTTCTCTTTCCCCTCTTCTCTACTCGCAACTACTTGGCAGTCCCTAGGAACCACCTGTCCTCCCTTTGCCGACACAACCACAGAGGACAGCAGGTAACAACTGGCAAAACTATTTCTAATCAGTTGTCTTACTTTGCGTCGCCCACCAGCAAGTAGAGTACCAGCAAGCAGACTCACTAGAAGAATGTAAACGAACCTCTAGATAACGTGCAGCCTGACAATGAAAACAACATCCTGAGAAGCACCATGAAGGACTTGCACTTGTTGGCCCTTGGCTCCTTGGTGCTGAGTGACCTTGTCTACGCTGACTCAGAAAAGACAACAACCTGCTACCGATATAAACCAGGCCGTGCTTTGCTCCTTCTGAGATAAAGGAGCAGTGAAATCCCTGCTGTAGGGATGATGTGTTTATGGTGTGCAGCCAGCACATGCTGTGCTCCGTGAGGATCCGGAGGTGCTGGTTTGTCTTCAGGGGACATGCAGACAAATTTAGAGCAAGCCCTAGGCAGCCCTTGAAGCACAAAGCTAGCATGGAGGTTATTTCAGGCATTTCCTAAGAGCAGATCTGCTCTCTGCTCTCTCCCTTACATACAAAAGACTAAAAGAACAATAATTATGCTTATGAATCAGCAACACTTAGTTCTTGAAAATGTGACGGCTCGATGAAAGTAGCTCCTTTCTGTGTAATTTCTATACTTAATGCAGGTTTATAGTTAACACTGAGACACTAGAGCTGATATTAAAGATTGCTGCTTTGCCCTTCCTCGCTCTAGTCATTATAGTATCCACCAGATAATACAAACAGCTTTCACTTAACAGGCAGAGGCAGAGAAATGACAAGGTCTGGCATTATATTAATATATAGGAAGGCACACTATTATTTTGTTCAAATATGCTTTCGGAAAATTGTTATCAGACTCCGAGGATATGGCTCAGAACCCCATCATTCACTGGGCAAAAGTAATAGCTGCCCGAAAGCCTCACACAGACATCTGTCACAGAGCCCTCCCAGCCTGCAGCGTTCTATTGTTTACATCCTGCAATATTTCACGTTTACATAGAAAATTTCTGTGTTCTGTAGCTTCCGCAGATTTTGTCAATTCGACTGACAGGTAACGCTCCTATAAATCTCATGCCAAGGACATGAAATGCAGACATGTAAGAAGTGGAGAGCTGCAAAGAGCTGGAGCTTACGTGAGTGGTCCCCGTGGCAAACAGGAAAACCAACATGATAAAAATATTATGGGCACAGAGAATATCTGGGCACAGAGAAATTTAAAGAACGATCTGGGGCTTGAGAAACACAACGCTAACCTTCCTGAGCAAGGGCAGACAGACAAAAGCAAGCTCTGTTTCTTTACATAAATAACGTGATGCTGGAGTCTAAGATTCAGAATTTAAATAAGAACTTCCATGCATACATTAAGAGGTATGTTTGCTCAAACTGGGTCTTAATTTGTCATTTCTGTGCCTGATTGAGGTTACTCCCTGCCCCGATTCCCGGAGCTTAATGCCAGAAGTAACTGTTGCATCCATTTAATCTGATGTGTTAGAAACTAATCCTCAACAAGTAAAATCAGAAGGCAGTGAAGAGTTAAATCAGGTCCTGGGAAAAATACCGACCATTTTTTTCTGAGCTTTCCCAGATATAAAGCAAAAGGCAAGATTGAAAACATACGAAGCCTAAGCCTACATAAATCAAATGGTTGTTAAGAAGATCCATACAAGGCCTAAGTCTACAGCCTGTTAATAAATCCATCCCGGACCATACACAAGATTGTTGTTCAAAACCAACATTTCATGATACTCCAGAACATAAACGTTTCTCTCTAACAACACATCAGCAGGCAATACCCTCTACCCAGGATCCTGACAATAAACATCTCATTAGCAGCCTTTTCCTTGGCTCATTAACTTTTTAAAAAGGGGGGAAACAAATGGAGAAAACACTTAAGACGCATCAGTGGGGTCTGATGTATGTTATGGCAAACAATGGTTCCTTCTGTTCAGTGTCCTTCACACTCCAGCCTCTGCCTTATTCCTAGCTTATGGTAGGGTTTTAGACTCGTAAAACAAGATGCAAGCTGTAAACTGTGGTTTGGCTAAGCTGAATTCCTCTTTAAAAGAAACATCTCTCTGAGGGAATTCTGCGTGGCAACGAAGGGCCAACAGCATTAAAAATGGGGTGTGAGGAAAGGGGAGAAACTGCCTTTGCCAAAGTGAGAACAACGCAGCCCCAGCTTGGGTGCACTGAGGTGAGCTCCTTCAGGCTGCCTTTCAAACACTTGTCTTGCTTCTCCTCCAGTAACTCCAGAATGAAACACTTCAGGAAGATTTTTCAAAAGATTTCAAACATTTCAGTCCAGCTTCCACTGACTAAACAGTAGTCTACCCATCTACTTCTGCAGGAATGAAGCTAACGGAACAGCAGGTTCTGGAAATTTCAGCCTGAATGGCCAGAATTCCCAAAGAAGTTGGCATGACTGGGTGCCCTTCCCAGTGGAAATGTCAGAACGGTTGTGGCTCAACGTGTCCCACGACTACAGCCCACTCTTGCCACTGGAGCTACCCTTAACTCCCGACAGATGGAGAAGATCAAGGACTCAGCCTCCTGGGAGAGCACGGGGCCGATGTCGGTGAGTCATTAGTGCTTCTTATCCCAGAATCCCACCATGAAGGGACCCCTGGAGTTCATCTCATCCAGACCCAGAGCAGGGGGCCCAGGATCCCATCCAGGAGGGTTTGGAATCTCTCCAGAGGAGACTCCACAACCTCTCTGGGCAGCCTGGGCCAGGCTCCGACACCCTCACACCAAACAAGTTTCCTTATGTTTATGTTTCCTTATATTATTGCACAACCCAAAGGAGTGAAAATATTTGTTGGCGTACACTTCGGACAAGTACTAGCAAATGTTTATACAACCAATTTTTATTGGTTTATACAAACAATTGAAATAATGTGCTTTGTCTTCTGACACTCTGGCCATCAAAGCACGTTAGTGGCATTACTGAATCAAGCTTCCCTAACAAAGATCTTCACTAGTGTGTCTGGGATACCCAAAATTGAGGCCTGCAGAAGAAGTGCAGAGCTGCTGAGCGGGAGAAAAGAGCAGGAAAAAAGAAGTCAGTCAGCCTTGTGTGTCCTGGCTACCCCCCTGCAAAACAGGATAATCCCTGAGGTTTCAAGTGAAACCCTTCCCTCTGTTCCCAGAACCAGCCTTGGTGAAATGTATCTTCTGAATGGACAGCACAAGATACATTGATGGACCAGCAGCGAGATGCTGTTCTTGTGCTACATGTACACAGCGGCTCAAATGTGATCCGAATGCCTCCCCAGTGTTTGAATTTATACACAACGTGGGGACACTGGATATTGCGTGTTGCTACACAGAGCTAAAACATTGCAATCTCCGTTTATAAATCTTGGAGAAAAATGCCTTTTCCTCAGCTGCAGCTATGGCAACAAGCAACCCAATATTGAGCTGGGTTGCGTAGTGTAAGATACAAAAGGGGCTTTTTGTTAACTTCTGAAATAATTTATTGGAAAATCTGGGGCGATTAGAGGGCTGTCCATGTGTTTATGCAATATGGATGGGGTTCATATTCTGCAGTGCTGTCTAGTAAAAAACAAAGAGGTTTTTTTCCTTCGCTTCTCAGAGCTGGTTTATTAAAAAAAAACAAAGAAAAACACTTAAAAAGCCTCAACGGACACTCCCCAAACGTCCAGTTCAGAACTTTGGTGAAAATCTGTGATTTCACAATTGGTCCTAAAGGTTCCAGCTCTTCCAGAAATGGGACGTTTTATTTCATAATCCTTCTGAACTCTGGGGATATCGGTTACCACTACACTGTTTTGACATTGGGACACCTTTATGACATGGATGCAGTCATTCCCGAATTACGACAGAGATGGGGATAAAGATCTAGGCCTTAAGCCTGTGTCTTTAATAAATAGAGCTCTAAAATGTGCCCACTTTTGTTGCTAAGTATTTGATATACTCACTTGCGGGCACCAACGTTTCAATTAAGAGCGTCCTTGCTGTCACCTGCTTTCAGATTCTTAGGATGTTGTCATGTGAATTTATCACTTTACAGGGGAAACCAGTCATTCTTGTGCTACTTCCAAGAGACAAATTAACACAAGCTCCAAAAATTATCTCCGACTGACCAAGGGAGTGACTTTCTATGTTTATAGATGGGGCTGTCATGGCTTAAATCGGTCAACAAATCAATAGATGCCTCCGTACCTCAATTTCCCCTTTTATAAAGTGAGGATAACAGTCCTGGTTAAATACCAGTCGTTTGTAAAACACCTTGAGATCCATCAAAAAAGGCTAGGTACTATTGGCAATACCCAGCTTGAACATGAAATCCGTAAGTGTGTCTTCTGCCGGCCCAAGCAGTCATAAAGTAATTGAGAAACTCTCCGCATACAAATTACCAAATAATGGACTCCAAATGCTTGTGTTTTCTTTTTTTTTTTCACTTCTAACACTGCTGCAGAAAGTGCAACCTTTCCTAACTGTTTCTGATGTCAAGTACTTCTATTCGCCTTTACCCTGTGTTTACCCAGAATGTTATTTTCACAGCTGCCGAGAACATCATTATCAAAGAAACAGCCAGGCTACATTATTAAGAAAACCGAACAATTGATGTTTCTATAATACACAGTATTCCCCATCTGAGCCTTGAAATCAATTATGGAAAACATCAGGCTCCTCTGTCTTCCCTTGGACCAAATTCAAGATCCAGTATTTTATCATCATTTGTTCCAACATTATAATTGTCCATTGACTTTGATTAAGCTCTTTTTAGCCTGAGCTCTTGAGCAAAAAGACACTTTCTTGCCTCGGAATACAGAAAGCAGCTTGCTTTGTAGGGGTTCCACCCCCTTCCCCACACTCTTTTCCTTGCAGCTGAACTAGTTATTTTCAAAGTATCTCTCTCATAAACCCTCCTTCTCCCTTTTATTCTCAGACTTTATTAAAAAGACAGGTACTGCTCCTTCTTAGATTTCTCTTCCTGGCTACAAAGTCCTCAGAGTTGGGAGCACATCAAAACAAGGAGATGCTCAACTGCTGGACACCTGCTTTTTCAGTTTCAGGCTGGATTCTTATTATTTCTATTAAAATTCTCTGCAAAGTTACCACTGCCTGACATTCTAGGGTGTCCAACGCTGGTGTAAATTCAGTATCCTTAACGCAAAGCAACCAAAGTGCCAACTCATGACTAAGAGCTCCAAGCTCACGTTCCACCTGGATGTCAAGACAAATGCAGTTTGAGCTGAAAATCAGGTTCCGAAACTCTGAGATCATCTGTGACAATTTTGCTTTATCCTGGGTTTCTGCAAAGTGCTACAGAAAAATGACATTCTCGTGCCATAGGGACGTTATGTTTTAAAAGCATCTCACCTTCCAAAAATCAAAATACTGTAACATTCCTACATGTTGCCGAATGTCCCTGATTTCACTGTTTCCATGACAAGATTCAGAGAGAAGAAATCACCAGGGATCAAGAACAAGTCCCTCGCTTAACTGTTAATAGCTGTAACCGTGTGCTCTGACATCAGAATGCACTGAGTAGGTCCCTTCTAATCTTTGATGCCTGCCTCTAACGAAGGCAGATCACCTCTGTCCGTCAACACCTAACCTTCCTTTTTATTTATCTAGCTGAAAACCTGTAGATCAGAGCAATCAAAGGTAAAAACAATGCCCCTTTTTAATATAGAAAACACCACAGATAAACTTTCTGAACCTTGACAGGACCCTTGGGGTTTGCTCTTTCAATATAGCCACCTGCCCTGAAAAAACACTTATTTTGGCCTCAGTGAATACAAAGAATCAAAAAAGGTGCCTGTCCCCAGCATCGGTTTGACCTCTCTGCCTCATTAGATGAGGTATTTAAGCATATACCTTAGTCGGAGCAAAACCTTTGGGGGCTATTTGTGCATGCTAAGTAACTTAGTGACCATCGCTCTTACCGCGGTGTAATTCTCCACCGCAAACAAATTAAGTCTAATAAAGCTTCAGTTGGACGACTGAATTTCACCACAGCGTCGGGATGGAACAAAAGAGAGAAGGAAAGGGAAGGTTAAGAGGATTTGTCAGGTCTGCAGGTCTCGTGGGAAAGGTTTAGATTAGAGCCCAAAACAGCACTCGCATGATGCTGACAGAAAACTGCTAGAATTTGGAACGAATATTGTTTAGCTTCCTTAAAAGCCAGTCCTTTTGCTGGCTGCTGCTGAGAAGAAATTCCAGCCACTTGGGTCAGGGCTGGTTTAAAATCATTATCACTCAAGCAGAAAGTCCATTATCCATTCAGACATTTGGCCTGCTCTTTTTTTCTTGTCTTTTTTTCCCTTCTTAATACTACTGCGCATCAGATGACTGTATTGACTCATCCTCTTACAAAAATAAACATTCTTGGCTGATGAGAGCAGATTTGAAATCAATGTCTATCTTGACTCACTGCTGCAAATATCCAGATCTTTGGGCTCATGTGGGGTCCTGGCTAAACGGAAAGGCAAAACCACTGATTAGAGACAAATTGCCTCTGTGAGTAGTTCAGACCCCCGAGATCCTGTAAGGTCCTGCAGAGGGGCCTTGCTTGGCAAATGCCGGTCAAAAGAAAGGTTAGAATTGGGCTATTTCATCAGTAATCCCCACGCTAGCTTTCTGAAGGAGGCAGGACGTGAAATGGCACGAGCAGGAACAGTGAATGGGCTTATCTGAGCACAAACGTCCATCTCGAGTCCCTTCTCTCTCCCCGAGGTCCTCTCGCAGGACCTTCACAACACGCTTCAGCAGATCGAGCTGGTTGAAGTCAGCTTTCTCAGAGCAGAGAGCAAACCCTTCTGTAAAGCATGACATTAACCATCCTCTCCTTTATTTACTGACATCTACCCTGTGCCTGGATGCTTGGATGCTTGGCATGAGGGATCAGTAGGATGCTGGAATATGTAAGAAAAGCATCTACCAAGTGGAGAATTACATGGCAGGGATGTCCAGTGTCGCACTGCAATTTGCAGAGGATCTTGGAAAATTAGAAAAGTACAGCAAGACAGGCAAACAACCCTGGTAGGCCTGAGAAAATGTCCTTCAGCAAGAGACCTTAAGACCTCAATCTATTTATCCCACTAAAAGAGAAGAGTGGCTAGCTTATCATGTATACACCCCTCCCGAGGAAGCAAACAGAAAGTACCAGAGAGTTTTTTAAAATCAAGCGTAGAAAGGTATCAAAAGAAACAGTAGATGTGAAATGCCAGGCTCATACAAACCAGACGTCAGGATTTATTCAGTTATTTAGAGAGTGAAGGTGGTTGACCACCAGAACCAAGCGCCAAGGTAAGTGGAGGCATCTCTGTCTTTTGGAGCACTCGAATCAAGAGTGAGTGACCGCCAGGCCAGTGTGCATTCATCGAACAGGAGCTACTGGGTTCAGTAGCCCCAGGGGAATGCACAGCCTGCACCTTCACGGAGCGGGACTAGATGTTCTAACGGTCCTTCCTGGCCTTCCAATGTATTAATTGAGTGCGCAGTGTGAATCATTTCAGCCATATATGCTGCTTTTCCTCTCCCTCTGGGCATCTGAACACCTGCCTGATGAGGAAAGGTTGAGAGGCCTGGGGCTGGTTAGCCTGGAGAAGAGAAGACTGAGAGGGGATCTAATGAATGTGGATCAATAGATGAGGGCTGGGGGTCCAGAAGAAAGGGGCAACCTCTTGTCACTTGTGCCCTGCGATAGGACAAGGGGCAATGGATGCAAGCGAGAGCACAGGAAGTTCCACCTCAACATGAGGAGGAACTTCTTGACTGGGAGGGTTCCAGAGCCCTGGAACAGGCTCCCCAGAGAGGTTGTGGAGGCTCCTTCTCTGGAGACATTCCAGACCTGTCTGGATGCGTTCCTGTGTGACCTGCCCTAGATTCTCTGGTCCTGCTTGGCAGGGGGGTTGGACTCGATGATCTCCAGAGGTCCCTTCCAACCCCTCACATTCTATGATTCTATGATTTTAACGAACGATTCCGAATCCAGTTTAGCTGCCCCAACCTACACAGGCTTTATATTCAAAAAAGCTTAACTACGATACAATTGTGTACAATGGCTTAGCAGAGGACTTGGTAGAGTAGGGTTAGAGTTGGACTCGATGATCTTGAAGGTCTTTTCCAACCTCGATGATTCCATGACATAGGTGGAAATCACTAAGGATACTTCTACATTGTAGTAAGAACTACTGCTAACTGCTAAAATAATGGTTTCCCTCAGTAATCCTCAGAGTATCTTGACTCTGCAACACATTTGGTAGCAGATCTTTTAAAACCGCAGTCCAAGGAAATTTTACATGACCTGGATACGAATGCTTCTTATCCAGACATACATGTCTATGTCATACGTGTCTCTGTGTTGTCTTTCCCACACATCTGAGAGCCACATTCCCCACAACGACCCTGTCTGAACAGTACCTTAGATGATATCAGAGATGAGACTCTGCTGAGCCCAGCTCATGAGAAGAGAAAATAATGTCTTACAGAAACTAAAATGCAGACGCAGAATATCTTTCACACCTTAAAGGTGTCAAAGGGCATCTGCCCACTTCTACACGGTAAAACAGCAGCTGTTTAAAAGTCAGCTTTCAAAGTCAGTCAAGTAAGAGCAGAAACGAGAATGGGAAAACACAGGTCAAAGCTGAGGGTCGTGCTAGTAAATGAGAATTTAAGCCTTTTTATTACAGAGAAAAATAATAATAGGTTATGCGCCTAAGCAAAAAAGGTATACTGAAAAAACTTATTATCTTCAAAATACAATGCTTTTCATGCCTTTAAGATCCTTTCTGCAGTCATCATCTGATTTTTCTCCACTTGTCTGTGTCATACAGCACCTTGCACATGGGCCAGCAACAGACACAGTGAATCCCAGGAACGCAGATCCTACAAGATCTAATTCCTATTTATTTCAATGAGAATTGGAAGACATTCAGTACCCTGTGAAAAGCACTCAGATCTCTTTAGGGGGGTCTAATGAGCTGTGTATAATTTACAACATAGGATGTTACTACCACATCAGCTTTTCAGCAGGTACCACTGCAGCTACACTGGAGAATTGAAACAAATCAACCCCGCCAGCTCGCTGGCTCCGGATACCTCTGCATGCTTCTGCTGAGGATATATGTTGGAAAAGAAAAAGAAAAAAAAAAAAAGTCCTTTCTTGACCTTTTTGCGCTGGTGTGCGTTACAAAACTGAATCGAACACGTGCTTAGAAGGCGGCACGTAGGAACCAAGAGTGGAAGAATTAGCCTGTTAATAGCTGCAAAAAATACCGACGCTTCCAAGCGCTGCACAGCAGCGCTGTTGACAGAGTGATGGAAAGCTGACAATACCTCGCCGCGCAGGGCGAGGCTATCATAACCGAGCAGATGATTAGTTTTAAAACTTTTAATGGATCTCTGTCCACTGCAGTCTGATGGAGTGAACACTGCCGATACCCCGGGGAAATGTGAAACTATTTTATATCTCATTTGCAGGAACGAACACCCAGGAGGTACTTTCTTTTGACAGAATACATAAGACCTACCTGAATGCATTGCATTAGCTTTCTGTGCTGCTCCATACAGCAGATGCTAATGTTTTTTATCCTGGACTGGCCTCATTAAGCTGCCTAGCACAGGAGGGAAAAGTAAACCTAAAAGACATTTTTAGTTCTGTTTTGTGTACAAAACACATTGGCTGTGTAGGGGGGAAGCATTAGCAAATAGTAGCAAATAATAAGCTGGGTTTAAGATAGGAGGGCAAGGCAGGACAGCTAAAAATGAGCTTACCTAGATACTGGTGGAACGTACAGTCTGATTTAGGAATGAGCATTAAAAAGCTGGTTTTGTCCCGCCGTAGGAAAGGGTTAATGTCTGTCTCAGACATACACAGGGTGTGTGGTTGTAGGTAAGTCAGCTGAGAGAACAGTAGCCCACTACCAGTTGCTTACTGGATGGTGACCCTTCTTTAGCTCAAGTGCCAGGTGCCTGGCCAACAACGTTCTAGCCACAGGCAGGCCTCCAGCTGCAGAAACGAACCACACAGAACACAAGATACCACGGCAGAGGAACCAGAGAGGCTGCAGAGCACGGGCTGAGCAGAGCCCAACTACAAGTCATCGATCAAGCCGGACATGGCTGGAACGCTGTCCTTTGTCATTCCGCTGCTTGTTCCCGCGTCAGACTTACAGATGGGTTTTATTTCTGTAGGACTCTGGTAGGCTCTCAAAGAGTTACTACGTGACCTACCTCTCAGGCATCTGAGAAAGTGGCCCGGGTCCCTACATCAGTCACTTTTCTGCTGAGGCTGATGGCATCTGCATCTTCGCTCTGCTCCCGCCACAGCCCGGGCTGAACATTAACCCTGCACCGCACACGCAGAACAGGAAGCTGAGACTTGTCTCCAGTTCAGTATCTACAAGCCATTCAACAATTGGCTGCGTAGGCAGTGAACTGTTAATTCTGCTTTTTAGCCAAGCTCCGCTGGTTCTGTTGTTACCTCCTCATGTGTTTCATCTGCTTGCAGCAATCTATCCAGCGAGCAGCCGGCTGGTCCTCGAGGGAAGCGGCTGCACGTTTGCTACAAAGCAAGGGCAGTGCCAGGCACGCTGGGGCCCCCGTTCTTGACTGGGGTTATAATGAAAATTTTATATTTGCATTAACCCAAAATGAACCTACTTTGCATGGCTAACGAGCTTCTCCAAGCAATCCCAGGGATTTCATAACAACATGTTCCCAACGCAGAGCGAGCCTTCGCTGTACAGTATCTTTGGAGTATTGCACATAAATATTTTAGCAAACAAGATTAAAATTCCAGAAAGCACTTTCTCAGCCCAAAGGTATAATCTTCACCTAAATAACAAAAATTATAAAAACATTCAGAAGTGTAAAAGTTTCATTAGTTTGCAAAGAGAGCGTCGAGTCACAATTATTCCAAAGAAAATGTAATATCGCAAAAAATTACCAGAGCCATCCTTTTTATTAACATTACTTGATAAAACGTGAGCAGGATCATGTTAAAACTATTACATTAATATTCCTCAGAGAGTTGTACGATAATTTTAGCTTCTTTCTCACTCTCACTCGTTTTGCCCTGTGAGTCAACAGAGGAGGATGGCTGGCAATCAGCTCCTGCAATTATCTTTCTCCCTAGATTTGAATTGTTAACCGTAGCTTCCACTAATAGAACTGCAAATGAATAGTATCCTTTTCACTTGTATTTACTGGATGAACATTATGCTCAATGACTCCTGTGCTCGAGGCATGATGCTAGACAGAGGGCAAAAAGGACAAGTTTTATTTCCGTTAGTTTGCCTAATGGCTGCAGTGGCAATAAAGAGAGGAGCAAAGAGCAAAGGGCCAGACTAGGACATCCAAGGTGACCAGATGGCTCAGAATGACTATAAATGGATGTCAGAGGGTTCCCTGTGTGGGGAATTCTTGCACATACACGGGATGACATTCTCTGCTTCTAAGGGCTGCGTGTCCAGGAAAGTCCTGGCGAGGCTCCGGCTCCTCTGGGCCAGGTTCAACAGAGACTCCCGATGTCCCATGGATTTCATTTGCAGGTTACGAGCACAAAAACTGGTGAATCTGGGTCCTTGGCACATAAGTCCTTTTGGAGAATGGAATTTTTACTCCTAATTCCATTCTGAGAAGTTTCGCTTGGTGAAATTTCTCCACGGTAGCTCGCTAGTGGAGGGAACTTCAATAAAACAATCTCATGGTCTTTCTCACCCACCTAAACGCTCACTTGAGAAGCATGAAAGGATGGAAAGGACAACGACAAAGCACCTCCATACTCCTTCTTGGACGCTCCAGGGACAACACAAAGACCGCTACCCAGACACAGCACAGCTCATTGAATCATACAGGTAAATTCTTGTAAGCAACACTCTTGGCCAGCATTTGGAATTCTTTCACAACCCAAGGCAGACACTGCAGGGAAGCTATTCTAGGCTCACAAAGGAAAGAAAAAGAAAAAAAAAGAAACCGACTTTCGAACTAGACATAGTTACAGTAAAAAGAATAAGGGGAAGGAGAACATCAGGATGTATTTGATGATGGCATATTGCTTTCAGAACCCAGGTAATTACCTAGCTCTGGAAAATGTTCCCTCGAGAAAGGATTTGAGCCAAAGGTACTATAAATCTCTGCGGATCTATAAATTGTGCAGCCTGTGAAAGTCCTGAACCACAGAGTTGCCCATTCCCTGTCGCTGGCTGCTGGCAGACAGGCTGTGAGACAGAGAAATTAAAGAATATGTTAATACTGCTTTAAAGCCTGGCTCTCACGCTATCCATACCGACTCGTGAAGAAAAATAAAACAGATACTGCACAGATATTGTGAAACATTGAGCCTGGGCTTAGACATTTCAGGTGTTCCGGACTGCAGCATTTTTCTAAATGAAGAGCACTGTCTGAAAACACCCTTGTGCAGCTGTGTGCTGCTTCATGGCTAAGGTGCTCCAAGGTCAACCAACTGCACCACGTTGTTATCTGATCATCCAGGAGGAAAAAAAAACCCAAGTCTACTCCATCTGACCAACTTTCTCTGCTTTTCAAAAAATGTACTCCTTCTAATGTCTGCTGCTTTTTATATTGCTTGTACATCATTATTCCTCTTCCTAAAAAACCCTGTTCCTTCCTGTGTTTCCTAAATTTAAGCAAATCAAATCTGAAAGCAAAATGCTTTTCGTTTTCATCAAAACTTTCAGTAGAGGAAAATAATTTCCTTTTTCCCACCTCCTTTCATTTTCTGATAGGCTCTAATCAACATCCCACATGCTAAACTCTTGAAAATCCAAAGTGGAATTACACGATTCAAAATACTCCAAAGCCCCATTTGCTTTCTGTAGTCTTTATCCAGAAGACACTTTTCTCACTGGAAAATCTGGTGCATAATGACTAAAAATTATCCTTCCTTTCTGCTCTTTGGCTCTTTAGTACTCAGGTCTTTCTATCCTTGTGCCTGCTCCCTTTTCAAGCCTCCACAAAACTGCGTCTATTTTAGACTGTTCTCCCCTGACTCTTTCAGTCCCTTCCACCAGAACATACATGGACTTTTGTAGTCATGAAAAGGAATTAGTATTTCCCAGATCTGCTTGTAACGCCTTCAAACCTTCTGAGGTTCCACAAGGCCAAGTGTAGGGTCCTGCACCTGGGCTGGGGCAACCAGCAGTATCAGGATAGGCTGGGAGAGGACACACTGGAGAGCAGCCCTGTGGAAAGGGACTTGGGGGTGCTGGTGGATGAAAAACTGGAGATGAGCCACCAGTGTGCAACGGCAGCCCAGAAGGCCAATCCCATCCTGGGCTGCAGCAAGAGAACTGTGGGCAGCAGATCAAGAGAGGTGATTCTGCCCCTCTGCTCTGCCCTGGTGAGACCTCACCTGGAGTATTGCGTCCAGTTCTGGAGCCCCCAGCACAAGAAAGATGTGGACACATTGGAGCGTGTCCAGAGGAGAGCCACCAGAATGATCAGGGGAATGGAGCAGCTCTCCTATGAAGACAGGCTGAGGGAGTTGGGGCTGTTCAGCCTGGAGAAGAGAAGGCTCTGGGGGGACCTTCTACTGACCTTCCAGTACCTGAAGGGGCCTACAGGAAGGCAGGGGAAGGTCTGTTCACAAGGGTTTGTAGTGATAGGACAAGGAGGAATGGTTTTAAGCTAGGAAAGGATAGATTTAGGTTGGATATTAGAAAAAAGTTCTTTAGCATGAGGGTCATAGAGCACTGGAAGGGGCTGCCCAGAGAGGTGGTGGAGGCCCCATCCCTGGAGTCATTCAAGGTCAGGCTCGATGAGGCTCTGAGTAACCTGCCCTAGGTAGATGTCCCTACCTAGGGAGGTTGGACTAGATGAGCTCTGGAGGTCCCTTCCAGCCTGAAACATTCTATGATTCTATGAAATGAACTACTAGTTCTTCTGGCACTGAGTGGGGCTGTGAAGGCAACACCTCTTTGATCTCTGCAGCACTTACCCAAGCCACAGGAGCCAAACACCAACCCTCCCAAGCAAAACTGGCACTGGCTTCAGTCGAAACACAAACAAGACACACCAGTTCCCATCGGGAACTTCTGCCGTGACCTGATCCGACTGATCTGGGCTATAGCCTGAAAAAGCATAGCGCAAAACCTAGAGGTACGTTGCTCTCCTTCACCTGTGGTACGTTAGCCCTCTTCAAAAGGGTGCAGAACGGGTGGTACCCGTCAGTAGTTAGCTAGTCCCAGTAGCCACCCAAATCCCAGTTGAGAAAACTAACGGATACAGTCTAATCCACAAAAATGACATGCATTGGATCACAGAACTCCCATGTATAAACAGCAGAATTCGCTCTTCATTCAACCGAGAAGCAATTATAGAAGCAGAGCAATGGGGAAGCACCTTCGTAGCTTCAACAGGACGGAGAACAGATCAAACCATGCGAAAAGGAGGTCAGGACTTCCATATCGAGGTCACCGAGTTTAAAGCTGGTTTTGTTATGGGGATTTTTGTTTTGTTTTAATTGGAACGTTTGCAGAATCTACAACACTTGCCACTGCCCAGAAACTAGAAGATAACGTGGATGTGTTAGACTTAGGCTAGAGAAAATACTGAATTAAATTAGCATAAAAAAGGACACTCACATGGTCTGGATGGTCTTAAAAATCTTTCACTGAAGTATGTACTTGCAGCCTTTGGCGCTTCCTTACGTAGAAGATGACAGGGTAATGATGGGAATGATTCACTGTCGAGAAGCAACATATTAAGAACTACAATTATGAAAAACACGGCGAAACAGAACGCGATCACTGCCAGAAACATCTGGACATCAGATGCTGTGCTGAAACTCAGCTACTGAAACAATTCCGTCTTCCATGACTGACCATAAACTGCCTAAAAAAATTTCTTCTTCTACGTCGACACGACGGCCTGGGCTCACCAACCTAATGCTGCCAACAAAACTGTACTGGCAGAAATCGAACTTAGTGCAAACTTCCTTTCCAAACGCTACCGCACAGTCAAGACTTCAAAACACAGAGCTACAGGCAGAGGTCTGAACGCAGCCACTTCTTGTTTCCAGATCCAAACAAAGCGATAAAATGCAACCGCAGTGGTTTTTCTACAAGGGGTTGAACGCTGCGTGGGTTCTACATTCTAATTGCTTATTTACAAGGCAGATTTTCAAAGTATCTGAAAATCTGACCATGGTTACAATCCTTGGCTTAGCAGCTCATGGCAAAGCTCAGTTCTTTTGAACTCCCTCTATTTGTGGATTTTATACCGAGAAACCTAGGCAGTAAATGCTTTGGGGTATTTCTACCAACACATCTGCACAGAAGTTCCTGAGTTTCTTCTCAAAATAAGACCAACTCAGCATAAACAAATAAAGATGCCCGCCATACAAATAATATTCTCTTCTCTATAGCTGTATATATTTATATGCTTTCATCTATTTCAAATACGCTCCGAGACATCTTCATAATTGAGGAACACCAAGAAACTCTATTACTAAAAGCTCCATCTACTGGTTATGAGCAAGCAGTAAACTCAGCAACATCAACGTCCATCCTCCAGCAGTTCATAAATGATGTCAGAACATGATTTAACTCTTCTTCCCTTCCTTCAGTGTGGCCCCAGGCTCCTGCAAGCTACTCTCAGCGGTAAAACGTCTTGCCTATAGTTTGTAAATCGTCACGGGAAGGTTTGAGTTGTAAATGTCATATCCACACACACCTTCTGACAACATTAAAAAAGAAGAGTAAATTCTAAAGACTGTAAAATTACTTATTAGCTGTTTCTCTAGCAGGTTTCAAACACGCACACAATATAAACTCCTGTTTAAATTCCAAACTACGGAGACAACCATCCAAGGGCACCGAAGGTTTCACGCCCCCAGTGACACCAGAATGCATCAGGTGTAAACCCAGTGTCTTACCCACGTTGCAAATAACTTAGAATTCTGGAGCAGAACACTGAAATTCAGTGGTGAATACTCTGCTCATTACTCACCACTCAGGTCTCTTACTGCCTTTTCCTCATGGTAATTATGTCTTGCTTTGCTTATTTTCATATATTACTTAGCCACTAAATTTATTAATGCACCGGAGCATTCATAGAGTGAAAACTGTGGAAAAAAAGACACAGCTCGAGGAGGGAAAAACGCTTTGCGTGTGGTGAGACTACTTAAATAGGGTATTTTTTTTCCAGAAATAATTCAATTTAATAAATTACTACTACTCAGAACGGCACTTCTCCGGTGTCTGCAGAAACACACCCTGCGTCCCCTGTCGTATAGGCTGCTCATAACGACTGGTTTTCAGCAGTGACCTTATGTGGAAATTCAAAATATAAATTGGAGTGTTCAGTTGACTCAGAATTAAGGAAGATTCTCAAGACTCGGAGTTTTCTTGTACTGCTTTGTGAACCGTTTGGATGGTCGCTGAAAACTTCCATGGCTCAATGGGTTCATCTTAGAGAACATGAGCCCCACGCTGCAGAGCCACCTACACATCAGTGGCTGCAGGCCTCCACCACCGACTCTCCAAAGCCACCTCGGAGGACACTTTGGAACCACTTTCAACCTCTCACTTGGATGGAACACACTATTTTTGTGCTTCAGCACCTTTCTCTGCCATGCATTTTACCACGGTAATTAAACTGTTGCTCCCTCGTACATCCGATTTCTGTTTCCACTTATTTTAAAGATGCAGCTACTGAGACACAAACACTCCAGATGACTTATTCAGGGTCACACGAGGAGCCAGGGGACCAAGGCAAACCTAAAACAGCCACGTGGTCCATCCGCACGCCTCAATTCACTTCCTTCTACAACACTTCTGCGCTGGCTTTCCGTTCACACACCTCTGAACCAGCCTTGTGCTTCCCAGTGGGTTTCACGAGGCTGTCACACATCCCCGGAACGATCAACACTGTTAAAACTTCAATGGGAAGATCAGCAGAGGAGCAGAATACCACAAGCCGAAGAGATGTCTTGAAAAATACCTGCATTTTAAGGAATAATTAATAAGGAATGGCATTATTCATTTACGGCGTTGGGAAACGAAGGCTCTGCCTAGGACTGCTGGAGAGAGCTGGCAGATGTGTCGTTACTCAGAAGCCACATCCATCAGATATCACCATTTACTTGTTCTTGTAATATGAGGAAGAAAAGGAATGTTCATTGAAACAAATGCAAACTGTAGGAAATAAAATTTTCCTTTACTATTTATAAATAATACTGATATCTAGAGAGCAAAAGCCCGTGTATCATGAGAGCTACCAGGCAAAATTCTAGGAAGGGAGGATTTTCTCTCCAGAGACTCTGTAATCAAAAAAGATTCAGATGAACACATCTGTGAAGGGCTTTTTTCCAGGCGCATACGCCAGACCCAACGCAGAGCTGGGTACAAACCTCCCAACTTTTTTTATACTACTCACTAGATTTCTGTAGTGCTTGTATTTTTAAAGTCCTGACAGCACACCTATCTGCTTGAACAGAGTAAAATACAGCAGGTTTCCAAAGTCTCTTTAGAACAACTGGATGTTCCCGCCACACAAATAACATCTAATAATCAAATCATAACTAAATTCTGGAAGGTTGTGCCTACAACTTCGCAGGGTGCAATGAGGATCAGGATTCTGGAAGAGATAAAAAGCGCAAGAAGCAAGAAGTGGGCAAGCTGAGTGCTTGGTAGTTACAAGCAAAGGTTAGAAGCAAAGTTAAAACACAAGTGAATTAAGTTTTAAACCTCTACTTACGTTATTACAACTGCTGATGTGAATTCGTGTGAACGATCTTTTGCAAGGCTGCAGCCACTATCGATCTGAATGAACTGATAATGCTGCAATGCTCAAGTCCTAGTCCCATGAATTATTTTCCTGGATTCTTTTTACCACTCTAAATCTTTTCAAACATCTTCTCCCTCCCTTCCTCCCAGATGGCTAAAATCATGGCTGTTTTCTCTCGGGCAGCAGAAATAGTCTTACAGGACCTGTAGGAGACAATCTGCGGATTGGTAGAGCAAGAAGAAGGGCTGACACTGAGGCCACAGTCCAGTGCTACGGCAAATCTTGCTTTAGGGCTTCTAGAAGCAGACGAAACCCACGGTGGCCACAGGATGCAAAGCAAGGATTTGGGAGAAACTCAGTCTTGTGAGTGTAATTTGATTACAAAAAACCTGATGTTTTAACCATGCGAGTCTTGCCGGCTTTACGCTAGATCAGATCCTGTTTGTCTGTCCTGTGCGTGCCGCTCCAAATTTAGGTCAGTTTGGGTACTGCCTGGCCTGTCCCAGCAGCGTGCAGCAACTGCCAAGGCTGGAATAAGTTCATTATCTTTTTCTCTAGCTTGAAAGAAATGTGATCCTCTACCCACGCCGGAGCAAGATTAAATTGGTACTGCTGGCAATGCACAGATGGAGTATCAACGACTGCGGAGCTACAGACTGGCCTGTAGACCTATAAGGTTGAAGAAATCCTCTCATTTACTCAACGCCATTCATACATTGCCCCAGAGTAAAGGAAATATTCAAAGTATCACAACACAACAATGATCACGAGCTTGATCAAGCCGCACTCTTGAGTTTCAGAACATCTGTCTGTTACTCCACAACAAGTCCAGGCTTTCTTGGATCTATGGCTTGTTTCTTTAAAAAAAAAAAAAACTTCTGGTCTGACTTCTCACATCTATTGAAGCACAGGAAAAACAAAAAAAAAATTGCTGTTTGAAGATGATCAAAGTTGCCCACCAAGACTACTTCAGATTCTCACAGGCTGTACTGCACATGAATACTTATGAGCACGTTTACGGGAGCTCCAAGGCGAGCGTAATCAGAAATGTCTTCCTGAATCAGGGCCAAAGACTACAATCCCAGTTCTTTGTTTTCTTTTTTTAGAGCAGGGAGGGATGCCCTTGTCTCTCGTTAGCGGAGCTGGAGTTGAAGCGTTCACAAGAACGAGGGGCAGATTTGTTTGCGCAAACTCCGATCAGAGTTCACAGTTCTAGGGAACCTAAAAGATCATCCTTGTTTCTTGATCCGGTGCATGCCGCAGTGAAATGGCAATTTTAAGATGCAACTTTACATCATGAAATGAAAAAGCGTGAAGTTAACAATCGTTTGAACTGCACATGCAAGATACACCTTGGGAAAATGGGAGGGTGCTCTCAGGCTGGAGTGCGCTGAACCCACCACTGCTATTTGCTCTGCCCTGGCCCCAAAATCCAAAATCCACCCCATTTTCAAGCCTAGCTCCAGCCCCAGAACCCAAAAACCACCTTACACCCAGATTGTTTAGGTCCACCATGGGTGATCTAGATCTATTATTCATTAAAAAAGCATGAAAAAAAATACCCTGAATTTTTAATAATTAAAGAGCCTCTGATGAAACAATTCAGAAATGGATTCTTAGAAGATGCAAGAAGGTGAAATCCTACATCTTCCACCAAATCCTTTTCTACGCTATGTCAGAACTTGAAAGTCTGTCTGGCTGCATGGATTTCAGAATTTCAAAGCTTCAAAAATACCCATGTCTGAGAAACAAGAGAAACAAAAGAAAGAAAAAGAAACTCTTTCAGACACTAAAATCACCCGCTGATCTATACGCTGCAGAGCTTCCCAGCAGCCCCTGGCAATGCACCGGGCGAGCCTTTCAATGGAAAATCACCTCTTGCCAGCGTAATAAATATATCATACATACCAAGACCGGGAAGAAAAGGCTTCCTTTTCAACGTCACAACTTATTAATCTAATTTTTATTTATATTGCTCTTTTAGTAAGGAGAGGCAAATACTAAAGACCTTGTGATATTTACAGCGGGAATTGAGTTAGAATTAGAATTACAACTTCGTTCTGTCAGGCTTTTCAGGAAAAAGGGTGCTGGCAGGCGACCGAAGCACTAGCTTGTAGCTCAGAAAATAAACAGTAATAACGACATTTTTACATTTCAATCACTCTATCTCCAAGCGCTGTGCAAAGGAACGCTGTAACATTATCGCCATTTAAAAATGGGGAAATTAAGACATTGCAATAAGCAGACTGGGCTTGCTGATAAGCTGAAGATAGAACCCAAATTGCACAAGTCCTTCTGGAGGCCTCTGCTGTGTTCGATTCCTAGTCCCACCAGACACACGTCCTCGCAGCAAATCAAATTACTTTCTCTGTAAAACGTGTTATTATTTTCCTATCATCTACAAGGTGCTCAAACACTCCTGTTTTGAATGTTACATAGATACCTGCATTTCATTCCAATCGTTGGGCTGCAGTCTTCCTGTGCAAAAAAATGTGTCTATCTAGCGTGGAATTATCAGTCAGAAATAATGAAAATGACTTTCCAGCCTCCCCAAGCGACAATATTCCAGTCAGGAGCTAACACGAGTCGCCTGAGGAAGCCATATGCTACAAGTTATGGAAGTCCTACAAAATGCAAAAGCCCTGCTACGTTTGTCGGACCGTCTGCTGACACTTCCCATGCTCCAGCCAGGTCTGTAACAACCACCACAAGAAAACGGTTGTTTTCTGTTCTGCGTTATGCTGCACTCCCTGGATCTGCCTTGGCTTGCACCTCTAAAACAACGCTGGTTAGGTAATCGTTTATTTGAGCGTCATCATCCTCACTCCAGACACAGACTTCATTTTGCTCCCCAAATCAGTTTTTTTACTGTTTCCATTAGTTTCTTCCCCGGGGCTGACTGCTTCTCGAGTAACTCTGTGTTTTGGCAAGGACATCTCTTCCAGCTCAAGCGTTCCACCCAAATCCTGATTGAAGTGGACTTCACCCTGAAGTGTCCCACGCTGTTTATCTGCAGCGACCCAGTGCTGGCTCTAGAGTCTCTCCTGAAGTCCCATAATGTGATCCAGTGACACTGTGTCGTCTTCTCCAGGCTGACGCAGACAGCGGTGGTTATTACGTTTGTCCTTGCTACGCTCCACAGACCTGAAACATTAATTTGTCTCCTGTTCCTCAGGATGACTGCTTCATGTCAGACTCTCTAGAGCAGATTCTATTGAGATCCCACCACGGGGAAGCACTTGGTCACATACTTCAGCAGAAAGCCCACTGACTTTTACTGGCCTTCAGTACATGCCTAAACCTGAGCGTAACCTTACACAGCTCCAAAGAGGATGAAGGATGACTTCCCTTAGCTGATACCTACCAGCCCAAGATTCCCCAAAGAAACCTTTGGATTTTGCAAGACTTCACAAAACTTTTCTTGTGAAAAGCACTTTGAACTCCCTAGAAGAAAGCTCTCTTGACTATTAGTACATTCATCTCGCCTTGGAGAAGCTGATTATATGACACTAATACCTTGTAAAGAATCTTCACACACACACAAACACCCAAAATTTTCTTTCTCTCCATGCCAGCAGAAGCTGCAAACTGAAAGCATTTCATTTTTACGCTAATAACATCTCTCTACTACGGCTTAAAAATAAAGTACCAATCTGTTTAGCACTTTTGGAGAATTTCAGGCCTCCATCATTCTTCTAATTCTAATTTGTGAAGAGGAAAAGAAAAAAAACAAGACAGAGTCACCTTGACAACATATTCGAAATAGATGAGAGTGCAAATTAAAATGACTGATGAGAGGCTGAGGTGCTGTGAATGTGTCACATTTTTAGGGATGTCCATCAAGTCAATCAGCAATCAAGGAAGATTAAATTATCGCTGGGTAAAATATCTTTGTTCTGTTTCTCTTTCCCAGGATTGGACCCGCTGTTCTCTTGATACCGTCCCTAAGCTTCCCCTGAGATTTGTACCTGCTTGAAGCTATTTGTTTAGGCCTCATCACAGAGGGCTGAATAATAATTAGAGTTTCACGATGGAGAGCCACGTGCTGGAGTCGTAGCACACCAGATGGCTGGGGGACGCCAGATAGATTCCACTATTTGACTGCAACGAAGAGTAAATTTAAGATTTCCCTCAATGACCTAACACAGAGGAGAGAGATTGCTGTGGCAATTACCGTACGATCTCCGTCACCCCTACAACATTTTGTAAAACCACTGGAAATGCAATTAGTTTTCTGCCTGACCCACCTTATTTACTGGATGCGCTGCGGTGTTAAATTATTTGGCAAAGGACAGCGATTTCCCGAGCAATGGCAGCTCCAGGTGTTTGCCTTTCCCGGAGACAGGACAAGACACGGTAGGCACAGAGCTCAGGGCAGAACTTAGAGAGTCCACCTGAGTGGCCTGGATGAGCGAGGTCGGGATAACTTGTGCTCTCCTTGCACAGAGTCAAACAACCGCCCTAACCCGCGGCTGACATTGCAACCTGAGCTCATCACCACGTTACCCTACGTTGACGTTACTGGTGTTATCGCATTTACCAAACCTGTAATCGCAATAAAACAACAAACTGCTTTAACAAGACCTATACCTATGGTTCAGGCTCCGAGGGAAGGAGCAGAATCTGGGAATCGTTCTGTTGTACGCTCGTTTACAGCACGAGGGATGGGGCTCCCTGCAGCTCCATGTTCCTGTGCTCACCAGCACGTCCCACCTGCTAAACCAGACTTTGTGGGAAGCTCCTGTCAGGCATGATATCATGACTGAATTAGGAAGAGAGAGAAAGAAGGGGAAAGCAGTTTACACAGGGCCACATACATGTGTTAAGAGTTTTCTGTTACTGTGGTAAAACCTCCCTTGAGGCCACCTGAGCACCAGGGTTTGTAAAATCCCTTGGATGGCTGAGGCAGTGTGCCCAGTCCACAGGTCACCAGCCTCAGATTCCAAAGGTCTCTTCTCTTCAGCACTAATATAATCTTTGCAATGTGGAAAACCCACCTCTCCCTCTCTCTTTTGCTCCTCCCATGGGAAGTCTGTTTTCTTACTAAGGTGTGTAAGCTTCTTGCTATGTGGAGCACCATTTACTACAGGCTTGTAGAGTCCACAAGAATAAACACCCTCTGAAATATTGCAATACACACAATGGGTAATAGATAGTTTGTATTGTCATTCATAAAAGCATGCAAGTCAAGTCCTCATTTCAGCTATGCCAGTATTCTCCTTTCACAGAACCACAGAATCATTAAGGTTGGAAAAGACCTTCAAGATCATCAAGTCCAAGCGTCAACCCAACAATACGATGACCACTAGACCATGTCCTAAAGTGCCATGTCTACACGTTTTTTTGACACCTCCAGGGATGGTGACTCCACCATTTCCCTGGGCAGCCTGGGCCAATGCTTGACCAGTCCTTCGGTTAAGAAACTTTTCCTAATATCCAATCTAAACCTCCCCTGGTGCAACTTGAGGCCATGTCCTCTCATCCTAGTCCACAAATAATTTGCTTTATCTAACTGCTACAATTAGAAAACGTCTCGAAGCAACAGCAACAAAATATAACCCATTAATTAAACATCCAAAGGTCATTCATTTGTAAAGAAAACAGATTTCTAGTGAAGACTTCACCTGCTCTCAGGTTTTCAGCCAGAACCATCAGTGTTTTCCTGCAAGACGCACTAATTCTCAACTCTAAACTAGTGCCATTTTTTTTCTCTTCCAGGACAAGGCCTACTTCAATGAGACACAGAAAAAGGAACTCAGGAGGACCATGGGTCTCCACAGAAACACCTTTCTACTGGAGGTAGAAACATTTTTGTGTGTGTGTGCACGAGCACAGGCACACCCCCCTCCACACGGTTCTCTCTAAGCTGTCCCATGTGAGACAACATCAGCGGGAGCGATACAATCGCAAACTGTGAACCAGAAAATAGCTTCTCATTTTGCATCTCAAATCAGCTCTTTGCTAGTTGAGCATTCTCATTTCCCCAATCTATACAACGCAGATATCTTAATAGAAACCTATTTCATGGCTGCGGAGGTTCCTATTCTGTTGCAACATCACTGAACACAGCATTGCTGTTAGCAAAACACTAAGTCAGAGGTTCTTTCATTAAAACTCGTTCAAGAAGAAAAAGTGCTTCCATTATTAGGTATCAAGGTATCTTCTAAAGCAACGACAAAACTGGAACCTGCCCTTTTGAAAGGGGCAAATTAACAAAGGACTATGAAAATTATAAAGTTGTTACCAAAGTGATGAACTCTGCAGGGAAAATATTCGGTGGTACTTTCCTCTTCAGTGGGAGTCGGCTGATTTGTAACACCACATTATGTCAACAGACAAAAATCTAGAGCGTATTGGGGTTTGTTTTTAATAAAATTCAGTGAAGCAAAGGGCAAATTTTTCTGGCATGCTTCCCGTGCCCTGAGAGCTCCCAAAACAAATGAATGAAGACATGATTTTCCAAACCTAGAAAGCCTCGGTGAAGTTACAGGCCACCCCAACAAGCTACTGTGTATAGAGAAGACAAGTCCATAACAATGGCTGTCCTTCAGAGGGAACTATGGCAAGATCTGTTGCATCTGCCCCACCAGAGCAGCTTGGGGGAGCTTAGCTCATTATCAGTGGGTACTTTAAATTGCCTAAACACTATGTTAATGAATGACATCAGAGGAGTTGAATAATTCTTCTCTTTCCAAATCTATCATTCTCCATTTGGGTAGAAGTCTGTCTGTTAAGGCTGTCATCCTTCGCTGTGTCCCATGTCACCATAATTATCTTCTGCGCTACCTGCCTCAGAACATGAGGACACCGAGAATATAGCGGGCTCCCTCGACAGTAACACCTCCTCCCTCTCCCTTGTGGGACCTGCTAGAAAAGCGATGAGAAAATCCTCCATGATTTGTTTCCAATTATATCTGAGGGAGCTACTGGTTTATCCTTAGCTTGTTCTTCTGTAAATGTGCTTGTTCTTCCGTAAATGTGCTTGTTCATACTCGTGGTGGGTGGGTATGGTAACCAGAGAAGGATCAGAGTCAAGTATCTGGGTAAAGACACACCAAGTATGTCCATTTTGAGCTTTTCAGGCCAGAGCCATCTCTGTTTGTACAGCTTCAACCACAATGGGCTTATGATCAGATGATCATAAGCCACCGTTGAGTGCCACCATGATGATAATAAAAAATGAACAATACACCAGTGCCTTTCCAAGCAGTAAGCCGGGAGTTGCTGTCCTAAGACAGTGTTTTTCATCAGCCACAGCTTATTTCTTCCATGTTTTCAATCTCCAATGGACCTCTCTAATTTACTTACACAGCCTCCATTACCATGGTAACTGAATACATCACAGTCCTCCCTGTACTGCTCCTCACAACACAATGGCAAAATATGGAAGCACAATAATTCTGTGGGTAGACTCTCAGATTACTGGTTTACACCCCAAATCCTGTCACTGGGTATCTCTACTATTGTCCTCCACGCTAACTAGATTAAAACCAGCGTGTGTGTGGCTCCTACAAACAGATTTTCTGAAGTCAGTAACTGGGCTAGATACCCAGAGACCCCAGAGAGCTCATCCAGTCTAGACCCAAGTCAGCAGAGGACAATCCTCTCTTAAACCTGCCATCCGTAACTACCTAGGTGGAAGATGAACGCCTGTACGAGTACCTGCATTCCAGTCATATATTAATTTGCTGGGCAAAAATACCCACAGCAACGTGAAATGAGTTTTCATTTTCTCTTCCCAGCCAACCCACCTCTGCCCTGGGTCACAGCGTATCCCAAGGGGTTCTAACGCCGAGGCACAATAGTGAGCATTTATGCCAAGCCAGCCATTCCCGCTCAACTCGGAGCTGTGACAGGAATAGTAAATGACTAATGAGCCCAGCTCCAAAACACTGTCTCATTAAGAGTGTGTCCTCATTAAAAGGGGCAAATTTACCATAAACAATTGCATCCCTTATGCACAGACCTCAGCAGCGGCTGAGCAGAACATACAACATTTACCCCCTGCTATCCAGAAGACAGTAACACTGAATGCTCTGGAATTTTAACTAAACATACTACGTGGGCAGCTCTCTGCCCAGCACAGCCAAAGCGTCAGGGAAGGAGATCCAAACACAACGGGCTCTGGTTCTCCTTCATTTGCGACAGGACAAGGGACAATGGATGCAAGCGAGAGCACAGGAAGTTCCACCTCAACATGAGGAGGAACTTCTTGACTGGGAGGGTTCCAGAGCACTGGAACGGGCTCCCCAGAGAGCTTGTGGAGTCTCCTTCTCTGGAGACTTTCCAGACCTGTCTGGATGCGTTCCTGTGTGACCTGCCCTAGATTCTCTGGTCCTGCTTGGCAGGGGGGTTGGACTCGATGATCTCCAGAGGTCCCTTCCAACCCCTCACATTCCATGATTCTATGATTCGTTATATGCAGCATATCAACCCTGTATCTGTTCTGACATGTATGAACCCATCCACTTTACCCAGCTAAGATACTTGGATAATTTTAGAAATTCCATCAGGCAACGGAATATTTTAGCATGTTCAATACCATCGAGCAACCAGGCTTCCAGATGCATTTTCAAGGTAAGCCTCAGGCACTGAAGTCCCCTGTACTGACCCAACAAAAAGTCCCTTTCTCTTCTGCGGGAGCCCACAGCATGCTCTACAAGCATGTCTGACACGCACGTCCATGCAGCTATGCTGAATGAAGATCATCAGAACGCTGCTTTGAGAGGCAGCTGCCTTCTGGGAGAAATTGATTTATTGTATATGAAAGCTTCCAATTATATTCAATCTTTAAAGCAAATTTAGTCAAGCTTATACAAATTATTAAAGGATGGACGAGAATATAACTCACTTCCAAAAGCCCCTTAAATGAAAACTCTCTTAAATTATTGTTCTATCCACATGAGAGCCCTTCTGCAAACCACAGTAACATAAAGGGACTTCTCTACAAGCAAGAACTGGGTTCAAAGGTTTTTCATCCCCGTTACACACGTTTGCAAATAACTCATTTGCTGGACAATGAGCATATAATGAGAACGTTACAAGCCAGATGATTGGAGGGAACCTTGATCTGCTGAAAAGCCACAGAAGTTTCAAGGCTAATCTACAGTATAACATTTTAAATCAAACCAGTAACGGTCACTCTGCACAGACAATGTGTTTAGAAGACAAACGTATAATTATCAATTGTACAATTAACGTGCAGCATTTGTTTGAGTGGTTAAGAATCCAGCTGGTGGCCCTCTGGAGAGAGGACTCTCTCGTATGAAGACAGGCTGAGGGAGTTGGGGCTGTTCGGCCTGGAGAAGAGAAGGCTCCAGGGGGACCTTCTACTGACCTTCCAGTACCTGAAGGAGCCTACAGGAAGGCAGGGGAAGGTCTGTTCACAAGGGTTTGTAGTGATAGGACAAGGAGGAATGGTTTTGAGCTCCGAAAAGATAGATTTAGGCTGGATATTAGAAAAAAGTTCTTTAACATGAGGGTCATAGAGCACTGGAAGGGGCTGCCCAGAGAGGTGGCGGAGGCCCCATCCCTGGAGTCATTCAAGATCAGGCTTGATGGAGCTCTGAGCAACCTGGCCCGGTTAGAGAAGTCCCTACTTGTGTAGGGAGGTTGGACCAGATGACCTCCAGAAGTCCCATCCAGCCTAAAACATTCTATGACTCCACAACCTCCCTCCCATCTCCAGGCTCTCATCTTTCAAAAATCAGCTCTGTAGACACCATCTCCTGAAGATTTCTGGATCTTTTTCGGCTGTAATCTTAGTGACACTTGTTTATATTCTATTTCCATAAGCTCTAACGGTATCACAAACACTTCACTCATTTAATCTCCTAAGACTCTATGCAGAGAACCTTTTGGGGGCACACAGTGGCTGTTGTTTGGTCCTGCAGTTAGATTTCCTTTTATGAACACTGTGGGATGTGGTCCAGCCGGGGACATGGCCATAAAACTGAGAAACGCTCCCATGTTATTTTGTCTCTACACAGACCGTGTGCTCCAAATGCCTCCCCGTCTGACCTTCCAGAGAGTTTGCGTACAGGAGTATGTGGAAAAGAGCACGCAGACCTCAAAGTTCATTTTGCATATGCTCTCCCAGGTAACTGATGCAGTGTCAGGAGCCAGACCCCTCACTTGTTTCATCTGAACCAGGAGACGTTGTTCAGTGGTGGATGTCGTAGAGTTAGGTTAGTGGTTGGACTTGACGATCTTAAAGGTCTTCTCCAACCAGAGTGATTCTGTGATTCTGGTTTTTTTACCTTCCCAGATACAAGAAGGTAAATGAATATAAATCTTAGAATCTTAGAATCATTTAGGTTGGAAAAGACCTCCACGATCATCAAGTCCAACCTTCATCCCAACATCTCCCTGACCACTAGACCATGTCCTGCAGTGCCATTTTTTTGTCCCGAAGTACATGTTTTCTAAACCCCTCCAGGGATGGAGACTCCACCGCTTCCCTGGGCAGCCTGTTCCAGTGCCTAACTAATCTTTCAGTAAAGAATCTGTTCCTAAAAAGAAGAAAATCTTCAAAGCTTTTAATTAAAAATATCACCCAACCACCTCACTCCAGCTGCATGTATGTACATCTCCCTCTCCAAATACAGGTTTGTCTCCTTCTATTGATCTGGAAGACACAGAAGATTCAAATCACATTCAAATGTTTCAACTGGTTCTACTAAACATCCCGTTACTGCTGTCACAGAGCAAGCAGCCTCACCTCCTTTTAGTGCTGTGTTTCAGGCCAGATCTCTACTTGTCTTCTAAACCAGGTGCCTGCAGAGAGCTACGCTGGTGGCTCTGTCCTTTTAGGCTTACGACAGACACATTCCCTCTGGCTGGTCCGACCAAAACTTCTGCCTACGTTCCTTTTCATCCTTGCCTTCTCATCACAGTCCTCCCTCTCCAGCTTCATTTTCTACTGGTGCCCACATTCCCCCAAGACTCAGCAGCTCAGGAAACATGGAGCAGTGGCAGCAAACAGCAGGTATAGAATCACAGAATCATTCGGGTTGGAAAAGACCCTTGGGATCACCAAGTCCAACCATCAGCTCTACTCTACAAGTTCTCCCCTAAACCACATCCCCCAACACCACATCTAAACGAGCCTTAAACCCCTCCAGGGATGGCGACTCAACCACCTCCCTGGGCAGCCTGCTCCAGTATCTGACTACTCTTTCCATGACAAATTTTTTCCTCATGTCCAGTCTAAGACATTATACGGTGTTCCTGTTTGCACAGGTCACCACCATAAGGCCTCAGACATCAACATTTTCTAGAGCACTTAAGGGCCTCTGTTTTCAAGGATCTTAAATGCAGAATCCCTCTTTCCAAGGATGTTTAACCCTTTAACAAGTCCCCTATCACCTCATGGGGGCCCGACAGTACTCATACACACGTGCTTCACTTCAAGCATACAATACCAGTAATGTCGACTTGTCTCATATTTTTCCTTGGAGAAAGAAAATAATAATAATAATAAAAAAAACATCTCCTGACTGGCTGCAACTCCAAACCCTCACAGAGAGGGACTCTCTTCATTTGCGTACAGGACATACTTCCAGGAGTTCTCACTCTCTGCTTGGAGACTTGAAGCGTCCAACGAGTAACAATAACAATAGATGAATGAGAAAATTTAACACCCAAAGCAGCCTGAAATAATACAGCATCTGTCGAGGTGGATTAGCACCATCATAACAGCTGCCAGTAGGTAAGTAAAACTAAGAGACATACTCAGTATAATGCCAGTTTCCTTGCAATAATCCATCCAGAAATGAAAAAAAAAACCAACACAGTTTAAGGGAAAAAAAAAATCAACATGAGAGAAATCTGCAGAAATCAATTGTGTCGTTAATTAGGAGACACTTGGACAAGAAAGTTCTGTGGTCTTTTGATCTGTTCTTGGACGTGATGTTATACAAAAATAACTCTATCTAGTCTTTTTCTTCCCTGCTTTTACTTTAAATGTACATTTTCAGATGCTACAGCTCAACGCTGGTTCATTTCCAGCTTCCCCTTTACGTACGTTATCTGGTTGCTTTTTCTGCAGTTGCCATAAAAAATATGTGACTCAGAAAAAAATATAAATGGATATATCTTATATCACCCTACAGTACAAAATAATTATAGCATTCCTTACCGAGTGATGGGCTCGGCTAAAAGCCTCGCAGCCTGTAGATGTAATCACGTACGTTTCTAGGAGCTTTTGAACAACAGGTGCCGCTGTGTCCAACCTCAACGCTCCAGGTAACCGTGGCCCTGCGCTGCCGCGCCTCCGAGACTGCTCATTTCCATCATCCGAGAGGGATATCAGCGTTAAAAAGCTTAACGATGCAGCTCATTTAACTACTGAAGTCAATGAGGCTCCTCGCATGAGGAAATGCTCACCAGTACCAGTAAACCACCGATAATTCGGTCCCTAAATAGTTATGGCTTTTGTTTTTCACACTCAAACAGGAAGAAACAGATGCAGGCCAACAATTTAGAAAGGGGCCGCCGCTCTCCTGCTTCCGTTATTTCACCACAAAACACGGCATGCTGCAAGAGGCCAGGGGCATCCCAAATTCCGGGAAAAGCGGATGGACCCGCAGCATCCTGGCAGATCCAGAAACTCCCCAAATCACACATTTCCTTTATCTGAGTCACCCTTTCTGGCTGCGGGGTAAAAGGAGCGCGCTTGTACGGGCCAAGCAGTCGGCAGTCATTTATCACAAGTCCTGCTGCGCGGCACTTTTTAAGAAGGGGAGAGATTCCAAGACTTCCGTCCTCATCTCATTATCACCCAACGTAAGAGCCTCGTGCTCGCCGCAGGAGAGCAAACGAGCCCTGGGAGCTCGCAAGCAGCACAGGTACGGCCACGAGCTCCCGCAGAGGCTCTGGCACCGGGGATGCGCTGGTTTTAGGGCAGAAAAGAGAAGAGCTGGAACTTTCACCTCTTTTTAAAACAGTCCAGCTTTTTTGGACCTTCTCCCGCTTGTCATAATCACATTCATTCTGCATACGCCGGAGCGATGAATTTTCAGAGAGACGAATAAAACGGGTTTTTATGCAAGTTTTATGCATCTCTGAATTTTCTCCCCCAAAAAGCTTTCATTCTTCTCCTCCTGAAAGCTCTGCCAAACTTAGGTGCTATTTCTGGTTAGCAATTAGCAAAAGAATCAGTCCCAAAAATACTGCCGTTACCAAGCAGCAGGGATTAGGAAAGAGGGGAGAAGAAAAAAAAAAAAAGAGCACATGCTAGAGCCCACTGGCATATGATATCCCTTTACAGTACGAACAGGATTTCACATCACATGCTGTGCTTTAATTTGAGAATCCACTTCTAATTGTGTGCTCTTTTTACTCTGCACCACAATTATATCTTCCCGTGTCCTCAGATCCGTCTGATTTCCCGATCCCTGGCACTTCTAAGCTAATTGACCACCTGCATCTGCCGTCATCTGACACGCGGGGCGACGAAATGTCTCTTTTCTTAAAGTTCAGCTGCCGCTGTGCTTGTGCTCTTCCTGCTGCCAAGTAACCCCCACGCTGCCCTCGATGCGATGGGTGGGAGTTTTTTTCAGGCTTCAAGTCATAAGGACAACACGTCACTGTCAGCCAGAGTCTGCGTTAGCAGAACTTCATGCAATTCATGGTAAAAATCGACATTATTATCCCCACTTCACAAGTGGGGAAACAGGTATCTAGAGAAATGTAATTTACTCGCTCAAGGTCAGTGGCAGCGGCAGCCCTGGAACCTGGGATTCTCAAATTCATAGAATCATAGAATGTTTTAGGCTGGAAGGGACCTCCAGAAGTCATCTAGTCCAACCTCCCTACACAAGTAGGGACATCTACCTAGGGCAGGTTACTCAGAGCCTCATCGAGCCTGACCTTGAATGACTCCAGGGATGGGGCCTCCACCACCTCTCTGGGCAGCCCCTTCCAGTGCTCTATGACCCTCATGCTAAAGAACTTTTTTCTAATATCCAGCCTAAATCTATCTTTTCCGAGCTCAANTTCTTGTGCTGGGGGCTCCAGAACTGGCCGCAATACTCCAGGTGAGAATTCCAGTCACACAGTCAGCAGGACTTCCTGATGATGCAGCGCCAAAAAGGACGATGCACGGCGTACATCCCAGGTCGCTGCTGATTGCATTTACCCCTGATTCCAGGAACCCTGCATCTGTCACAACTGTCCATAAGACTACAACCAGACTTCCTTGAGAACCAGGCTTTGCCTCTGGGAGTTAGGAGCGGACAGACAAAAAGGGACTATGAGCAAGATGCGCTATGTCAGAAACCACGGGGAAATGCAGAAGCACTTTCTTGCAATGACAACTTTGCACAGTTATACCAGAAGTAAATTCTGGCAAGCAGGAGTGGAAACAGCAGGAGTGGAAATGGAGCCCAGGAACGGTCTGGCTCATGCCTCAGTGGTGCCAGGGAAGGAGCACAGAGAGGCTCCACCTACGTCTGCACCTCATTCATTCGCACAGACAGGAATTCACAGGTGCCCTTTTTCTCTACGTAGGGCTCCTCGGGCTCACACGCTGGGGTGTGTTCTCCCCGCAGTGACCGAGCTGCAAGCCACAGGAAGCACTCTGTGCTGGCTGCAGTTCGACTTCCTAGCCCACAGATTCACAAGGAAAAGAAAAAAATAAATCACTGTCTCGGTAAAGATTCCGCAGAACTCTGCCGCATTGAAGAGTGATTCAGACTTATTGACGGGAATAGTGAGCACACAGGAAACACTCAGGCCAGGGGAGGAAAGAAAAGTCCATCCACGCATGAACGGCAGAGCCCACAGCCTGAGAGACTACCAGTGAGGTCTAGGAGGGCTGCCTCTCCCCACAGACCAGCAGGCAGAGTCCCGGCTCGCGGCACACGGTTCCCGGTGACACGTGACACGTAGCTCCTGCCTCTCTTTAGCAGCGGGCACAATCAGGCTGTTAGAACGCGCTGTGATGAATGGGTCTTTCCCAGCCGTTTCCCAGAGCAGGCTGCAGGACTCCTTGTTGGATGGTCGTGCTCCACTGACTGCCCGTCCCGGAACTCGCCGAGTCCGTTCTGTACGGGAGGTTCAGCCACCAGCCGCCGCAGCTGGGCCTGACTTCTTTTTGATACTGAGCATAAGCGAAGCGGCTTTCCTTGAAGTCTCAAGGTTTTTATCACTTGGCCGTGTTTTGCTTCAGATGTAACTCAGAGCCTTAAGCCGGCGCCTGCAGCAGCACGGGGAGATCACAGCGGCCTAACATGCAAATACCTTCGTTTATCACATTTTTAGGTATTGTGGTGAGCCTGTTTGCTTCTTTCGACACCCAAAAACTTTCCCAATTACTCTTTGGCTTCTACGACAGTGACCTACTTTGAAGACGAGAAACCTGGACCAAAGTCTCGCACAGCATTCCACGTTCACACCGAACCTTACACATCGAGACACCTCAGGAAATGAAAATAATCCACTGCCAGCCCCTCCCAAGCACGTCCCCGTTTGGGTATCTTCTGCTTTCGCAGGTGTTAATTGACTGCACTTGACAGGACTTGTTCAAATCATTATGTAGCAGAAAAAGGAAGATAAATAGATAAACAAAGGATATAAATTCACTTCTCGAGTAAACACATACAGTGACAGACACCGTGTAATACCAGAGCAACTCCATAAGAAAACCAGCACGAGCATTCTAACCTAGAATTCCATGTAGAATCCACTCCTCGCACCGTAAGGGGAAAAAAAAAAAGGGCAGAAGGAAGCGGGGCACATAAATCTGACCTCAGAGCAGTGGTCAACGCAGCAAACCACGCTGCCAAAGGAAGGGCATTCACTGTCGGAAGAATCACCCTCCTCATCTCAGCGCGGTCAGTGTTGCAAAGTTCTCAGTGAGGAGCCTTTTGGAATAATCACAGAATCGTTATGGTTGGAAAGGACCACCAGGATCATCAAGTCCAACCTTCATCCCAACATCTCTCCAGCCACTAGACCACAGCCTCAAGTGCTGCATCTGCTCGTTTGTTAAACACCTCCAGGGATGGTGGCTCCACCACCTCCCTGGGCAAATCTACAGGTAGAAACTGGTGCAGACGTCCAGTGCACACCAGCAAGGATGTGCTCTTGAAAGTGCAACAATTAGCAGTTAGATGGATACCCAAGTAATATTTTTTGCAGGAATTAACTACCTGAGCGTTGATGTACACAGGAACATAAATCCTCAATTTAAATACACTGGGATGGCACATATGAGATGGGGAGGGACTGGGAGAAGCAGGTTCATCAGAATTGACAAATGCCAATGGAACATCCAAGAAAAAAACCAGAAGAGGTGGAAGAGACGCTGACTTTTCAAAGCTGGCTTGTGGAGATGTTGGTTACTTCTTAAAATTACCATCAGGAGATGACTGCTTACTGACCTGAGATGCTGATCAGCTTCCCAAGAGCAAGTCTCGGAATGTCCTAGCCATCTTGCCCGTGCATTCTCAAACAGATCCGAGCACCCAACAGATCTTTCAGCGCAGATGTTCTTGCTGCCACTTGCCTTGTTGTCATCACCTACCTCAAACGCATGCTGCTGATCAAGGTCAATCAAATCAATCAAGGGTGAAGGATGGAAAAACAGGATAATGACAGTCACCCAAGCAAGGTGATCAATGATTAAACTCCTGAGACAAAGAAATGATGGATGTGGGTGTTACTGAACCTGCAAAACCAACGATAGAGGAAAAACTCTAACATGGCATGATGGAATAGGATAAATAATCCTGCGTGGAACTGAGGAGAGCAAGCTGCACGTGAGGAGGCAACAAAGAGAATTTCTTCAGATCAGGCTATAAGTTTATCTGGGCAGCTTCTACACGTGAGCTTGTGATCTGAGCAGGAAACTAGTTTTCTCCTGTTATTACACACAAAGAGAGACATGCTGCAGACCGCAGGAACCGAGGTGGTGTCAGAGGTGATGGGTAACCAATAATCCCCATCTGGTGACTCTCTGGATGCTTTCCAGCATCTGAGAACCCTGCCGTTGCTGCACGGAGCACTTGGCTGCCTCCAAGTCTATGGTTTACACTGTAGCCACAGCTAGAAACACATCGGACAAAAGATTTGTTAGAGTTTTATATCTAAGTGCAAAAGCCGGAGGATGGCATGTGCTGGTTTTGGCTGGGATATAGTTCATGCAAAGTGGAGCCTGGCTTTCCTGGAGATGGCTGAACTGATGATGGGAAGGGGTGGATGAATTCCTTCTTTTGCTTTGCTTGCGTTCGTGGCTTTTGCTTTACCTATTAAACCATCTTCATCTCGACGCGCCAGCTTTCTCACTGTCCCTCTGCTGATTCTCTCCCCATCCCACCGAGGGGGAGTGAGCGAGCAGCTGGGTGGGGCTTGGGTTAAACCATGACATACGTCCAAGAAGAATGCTCTCAAGACACCTAAATACCTAAAGAAATGTTTGAGGTTAAGTACCTGCTGGTATCAGGTTGGGAGCATAGAGTGTTTTCAGCATACAAATTACTTCAGAAAAAATAAGATTGTCCCTTCCTATCTGCACAGTGCTCATGAGACCGAAGTTGTATCACTTGGAAACTCCATCTTACTGCAATCTAAATTAATATTAAGAGCTATATGAATTAATATTTCAGCTGCTGAAAAGCATATGCTGCTAAGCTTGTCCTATTGCTTGTGTCAAGTTTCACAGGTTGGAATTTAACCTTAACGTGCATGACTAGTAACTGAGCATCATATCTAATAACGTGGGGGTTGGTCTCTTCTCCCAAGTAACTGGTGATAAGATGAGAAGAAATGGGCTCAAGTTGTGCCAGGCGAGGTTCATACTGGATATTAGGAGAAGTTTATTTACTGAAAGACTGGTCAAGCGCTGGAACACGCTGCCCAGGGCAGTGGTGGAGTCACCATCCCTGGAGGGGTTCAAACACCGTGTAGACGTGGCACTTTGGGACATGGTTTAGTGGTCATGGTAGCGTTGGGTTGCCGGTTGGACTTGATGATCTTAGAGGTCTTTTCCAACCTTATTCATTTTATGATTTCAACTTTAAGGAACTCAAGATAGTTTCCAAAGAACTTCATAAGCAAAGAATACTCATAGGTGTCCAAAACCCCGCAGATACGGGTACGCAAAGATCTACCCAGAGCTCCCTGCAGAGCCCACCTGCCTGAAGAGCTCCCTGCCAGTCTTACACTTCAGGTTCTTCTCACAGAACTAAACCACTTCAGATCCTTCTCACGTCTTCAGCAGTTTATCCAGAGGAATTATTCTAAAACTTGAAAGCACACTATAAATGAGAGCTCCAAAGTATTTTCAACACCATTAACTAGAATTAGCCCAGTCAAGCCACTGCACATCGACTGCATATATTTTTCATACATAAAAAGCAGAGGGTGGGTAGAAGCAATGCTTGGGATACGCCATGCAGTATAATTTTAGTTGTTTTGATGTAGAAGGAAAAAAAAAAAAAAGAATTAATTCAAAGGAAGATATTTTAGGCTGTGTTGCTGTGCATGAATCCAAGTGCAGCAAGTTCCTCTAAAAATAAGTCTATGCAGAAGAAATTAAAAGAACAAAAAGAAAGGTCGGAGGTATGACAAAATGACTAATGGTTCTATAATAAGTGAGGAGTTTACTGCTCAGCCTCATCGTACGTGTGGCTGTTTTTGTTGGTGGATTTTATGCAACCAGCGCTGCGGTTGATAAGCCAATGCTGATTATTCACTTGTGTCTCAAGAACTTTGTTTTAGGTATTTTAATTAGTACATTTTCATTACCAGATTTACGTTGTATTACCACATACAGACCAAACAGCCTTGACCCAGAGCCCCTGCAAAGGAACGATCAACAGAACCCGAGTCTGGAGACGACTCCAGGGCCACGCTGAGCGAGTCTGAAGGAGCTTCTTACTCCAGACCCTTCCTACATTATTCTGTATGTGTAAAACACCTACTACAGCGCATAAAGAAGAAAGAAAGAAAAAAAAAAAAAGGAGAAAAAAAAATAAAAATCAAAGAACAGTGTCTGCCATCTCAACAGGAAAATTTCCAGCTTTGTGGTAGTTACGCATTTCCCCAGAGGAATTAATGTACAACATGGTGCAACCGGCCCTCGGAACACATTTGCCTTCGTACTAATGAACTTCATACAGAAGCATTTTTAGAATTGAGAGAAGAGTCCTCAGCACTTTGCAAAGATCAGGTCTTCCTGGCCAATTAGTCGCAGTGCAAACTAAGGAGGAGTACGGAGTGAGGCCCTGCGTGACACAGTGTTGGCAGCTCTCAGCGTTCAGTGCAGTTGTAACGCCGGTATTTGCACCGCCTCACAGCAGAACTTTAAAAAAAAAAATAAATCTGCTGCAAGGTTGCCACGCACCACTTATCCTGCAGAAATTAAATCCTAGATCCGCCTGACACAGGTCTTCCAGAAGAGCACCATGCTACATGGAGCAACCCAAACCCGGCTTCATTATTTCTGCAGAGGGGAGCAAAGTGAAATGAAGAGCAGAGGAAAGCCAAGGTAGTTTTGTAGGACTTCCCTAAGAGAAGCCAAAACGCAGGGAGAGACAACAGTGGGAAGTGCTGGCTCTGGGAATGAAGAGACTCGTTCCCCTCCAGGTCACCGCTGATGGATCCGGAGGAGATTGACCACAACAGAAAACTTTTGCCTTCCAAGCATCTGATTTGAAGTCAACTTGGGCAGGAAATGGGAGAAGGGCTATCTTGCCTTTTCTGACTAAATAATTAGCCACCTCAGGATGAGTGTAAGTTGGCACGCTCAACAACGAGGCTGACAGCAGACAAAAGCCCTGCTCTCAGGGCCGAAAGCTGCTCGGTTGGAAGGGCAGGACTGGCTCCTCTTCCCAGGACCATCAGTCGAGCCTCCTGGCCAAGAACGAAAAGCGTACAAACAGTATCATACCCCAAACATCCAAACAACACAAAATAAGCCAGGCTTAGGCATTTATTTTGGCTGTTAATTTTCTGTCACTCTGAGCATCCTGTCCGCTCACATTAAATACAAGGTAAATGCCAAAGAACAGTTCCAATAGTGGCCTCTCTCCAAAACAGCCTGGTCTGTCTTGAACAGCAACTCAAAATCCAACATAGCGATTTTCTTGGAGATACATTTTGCTCAAAATTGTAGTGAGAACCTCATGTTCTGTTTGAAGAAGAGCAACAAACAGGATAGCAGGAATGCCAGGCTCCGTGAGCCTACCCCGTGCAGCACCTGTGTTCTGGCTGCGTGCAAGACTGGACAGTTCGGTGGAGGAAGCACAGACAATTTCAATAAAGAACAGCAAAACTAGCTCCTCATTATTTCCACTACTCATCAGCTTCGGTCTGAGGCTTTTTGCCTGGTTTAACAGCGTACAGGATAGCAGTGGGCAGCGAGCAGAGCCGCAGCACTACCCGAGATGTTTGACACGTTAGCTGTCTGCCAGCAAGCATGAAGACACCTTTAAAGAGCACCAGCACCTCGAAGGGCAGAGGGCGTTTTACTCTTATTTTAAACCACCTCATTCTTTTAAGTTAAGTCTTTTCTACGGGGAGAAATGTTACATGGACAATAGCAGTTTGCAAGGCGCTCGATTACAAATCAAGCCCAGAAAGTAAGGATGTTAGAGGTTAAAGGCGGCACACTATAATTGTTCATATTTCCAAATCATAGAATCACTTAGGTTGGAAAAGACCTTTCAGATCATCCAGTCCAACCACAACCCTACTCTACCAAGCCCGCTGCTGAGTGGTGTCCCTCAGCACCACATCTACATGGCTTCTAAACACCTCCAGGGATGGGGATTCTATCACTGCCCTGGGCATTGTGCAACTGTGACGTTGCACATCAGAGCAACTGTGTAGTAAAGGAGCCCATGAGACCATAAACCAGGACTCCTGGGTTCTCTTAACTTTGCTTGGAAATTGCGAATGATTTAATGGCACAGAGAAGAACAGGGGTCACAGATTCATCCCGTCCAGCCTGAGAAAAAAAGGTTTTGTGGACCCAGCCAACGAACAAGCGACTGGGCGAGGCTGGAGCTCAGCGGATTCATCACTGGGATGTAGGGGACAACACTCACCAGTTCTTAAACCAAACTTCTTGGTTGAATGAAGCATCACTTAGTGCTCAGAACACAACTGGAGGACAGGAATCTTGGGCTATTTCTGGTTTCACAATGGATTAATCTAACACGAAAGCAGACTGATTAGAAGGCAGAATTTCTGGTGGAAGTAAATTACTTCAGTTGCCATAACATGTGGAATACTTTATCCAGCTGAATTATTTGTTGTGCTCTGATGGAAACTAGAATTTCTCGTAAAGGGGCCTTTTGGTGCCTGTTGTTGACAGAATGCCTGTAAGCAGGTTTTGGACTTTGTTCTGCAGGAGACCTTGTGCTTGAGTGTAGGAAGAAAGGAAAAGGAAGCTTTGGGGCTTGATGAGACGCAGCGGGCCTGACACAGATCAGTCAGGACAACCCTTCGTTCATGTTCCTCATTTCTCATCCTATAAAATAGGCATAAAAATGGACGACTCTTCCTTGCCCCTCTTGATTTTAAGTTCTGTGGAAGAGGATCTGTCTTCTACTCCCTGAATCCTACTCATACATTCTCAGTTGGACACTATTCTAATGCAAGTAAAGTCACGTTACTACTCAGCCTTGTTCTGCAACCCAAAGTAGAGACAACAAGTTCACTTCTAGCATTTTTTATCTACTGTGGTATCCAAATTAAGCCTTTTCTTTACGACAGCATTGTCATAAGCAACTAAAACTGCAAAAATGTTCGTATTTTTTTTCCACACACAATACTACACAATTACTGTCAAAAGCTCTTTGATTTACTGGCACAGAAGAGGAAGATTGTGCTCAGTCCCAGCCAAATACTTTTTTTTTTTTAGTATCTGGCTTGCCCACCTACCCTTTGGCACAATTTGTTCTAGAAAGTTTAACGTTACTGCGGCTTCAAAGGGGATGGGAAGTATTTCAGGCTCTTCTCTTTCAGGAGCAAAGTTAGCATTGGTCAAAGATTGACACAAGACTGGTTCAGTTTGGCTCACAATTGCCAGATTGTGAGAAAGAAGACATGGGTGTCTACGGGGAGAATGAGAACTGAGCAAAACCTACGTCATGTTTAAGATCATTAAGATGACCATGGGAATGTGAACAAATCATAGAGTCACAGAATGGTTTGGGTTGGAAGGGACCTCAAAGATCATCCAGTTCCAACCCCCTGCCATGGCAGGGACACCTCCCACTAGACCAGGGTGCTCAAGGCCCCGTCCAACCTGGCCTTGAACACCTCCAGGGATGGAGCATCCACAGCCCCCCTGGGCAACCTGGGCCAGGGTCTCACCACCCTCAGAGTGAAGAATTTCCTTCTAATTTCCAATCTAAATCTACTGTCTTCCAGTTTGAAGCCATCACCCTTATCCTATCGCTACAGGCTTTTGTAATTATGAAGTCCCTCCCCAGCTTTCCTGTAGGCCTAAGCTGTGGGGCCTGGGGTCAAGACCCGACAAGACACCAGGACAGGCAGTGGGAGTGAACAGGAGCCAAGAGCTGCTGCCCCAGGGCCCCACATCTCCACACTGTCAATTCAGTCTCAACCGCAACAACAGGAAGGTAAAAGGAGTGAAGAGAACAGAGGCAAAAAGAGATCAGGTGGAAAACAGAGCTGAAGCTTAGGCCAAGGTTGTACTTCTGCAAACCGCAGCTGACAAACCGGATCTAGCACAGGACACGTGTGGCCCATCGTGAAGCAGGCTGGAAGCTGCTGCAGGTTAAAATTTACGGCCTGTTATTTTTTCATCATACATCATGACCTTCCAGACTTCACCCCTTGTTAGTTTACACCCTTGAACACTAGATTTGGCATCCCTACCAAAACCCGTAACTTCTTTCAATAATAATTTTAATCCTGAATATCCTCATTAATCACATACCTGCCCTTTGAAAATACTTTATTTTTACACCTTGTTGCTCTCTTGATTTCAAAGCTATCTCACAGTCATGAGTTCCAAAGAATGACTTTATGTTACATAACATGAAAAAAAATACACTGAATAGCTTTTGTTTTAAACGCTTCTTGTCAGCTTCTCAAAGGGTTCCATTATTCTTTGGGCTTTTAAGTGAAATTCAAGAACTCCACAATGCTTCAACTGCCCTCCTTGACGAGCAGAGACTTGCCCTTCTATCAGAACATCACAAATTACATGTCAGATCACGAGCTGATGCACATTTTGATGTAAGATCGAGCACGTTATAAGTTTTAAGGCAAATTAGATGGTGCAAAACCTTTATACAGCCTATCTGGATTTTATGCCCCTTCTGTGTTATTTTAGAAATGATTTACGGTAAGGAACATACCGTATTTGTTACATATTACGCAGGGCAAAAGCAGGACCTTCCCACGTGCACTAAGCCTAAGTGACAGATGAAGGTGCAGCAAAGCCTCCTATTTTATTTATTGTGGAATAGGAACGACTGTGTGCTGAACTGTAAACGATCAAATCGGGTGATTCCAAATACACCTCTGTACTCGACTCACATCCAACAGCTTCCATTTTTTTTCCGAAGCAATGGCTGATCTTTACCTGCAGACAGTTCCTATTCCTCGCCTTCTGATTTTTGTGTACAGTACCCAACCCGGCAGCTCCACGCAGACGATAACAGATCATTTACAGCCTTCCCTGAAGTGACTAATGGATTCGCCCCATTCAGCACCGACAGAACTGAAAATAAACTGGATCAATGGGCTAGAAAAAATGGAGTCCTCTAATCAGATTATTTGACCCCCGGCATCACGGAGAGCCTACCTCTCTCTTAAACCTGACTAAGCTTTGGCCACACGCATCGGAGAAGTGAACTGAGCAAAAAGATATAGGTAGTTTATTTATCGACGAAAAAAACCCTACTGTCTTTGATGAAGGAGTTTTAAAAAGCCAAAAACATTTATGAACTCTGGTTCTATGATCATTCAGGGGCTGCCTCCAAACGATCAGCACTACTGCATCAATCCCTTGACGGCTCAGACTTCCCCCGCGCCACACCACGAGCAGCAGAACGACCCTTTGGACTTCAGTTCTTGATGTCCAGAGCTCTCTGAACCACCTAACGCAAGGAGAGCTGTCCCGAGGGCGAGTCCCCGCACGTGCAGTCTCGCAATGTCTACTTCTCCCAACAGACCGTGGTGCTCTACACACACCCTACGTACACGTGCACTTTAAAACCCAGCTCGCGTAACAACTGTGCATGTAACCACTAATTGCTAACTGGTCCAGAGCTTTGTGTCCTGTGAAGGTGACCTACGGCATCAACCTCACTGGGTGTTTTGCCTGCGAAGGGTCTCTGGATACCACTAGAACAAAGTTTCCATCACAAGAGCTACCCTCAATCTCCTCTCACTTTAAGAGGCAAACTTAAAATGAAGTTGCTTTTGGTGCCCCCTCCCCTCCCTTCAAACTCTGAAATGTTTATACGGGGTTTCTTCAAAAATTGTTGTTTTGCCAAAAGCTCCATCAGTCCAGCTGGAATTTGAGGCTAAAAAGATGAAAATATTAAATGAAGGGCTCTGAAGATAGTGCTGTTTGGGGTCAAAAGCAGGTGAGCGCAGAAGTCCTACAAGAAAACTTCCTCGAAGGTTTCTGGCCCCGGTGCAGTCGACTTCAACAGCTGCTAGATGCCAAACTTCAGAGTTCTACCTCTCAACGCCTCGCAGGAACTTGATGCAACACGACTACCAAGAGGTGTTTTCAGAGCCAGACGTGCAATCCTGCAGCTGGAACCTGACATTTCCCAGCCGGGCACACACCAGGGATATGCAGCACTCGGAAAGGAAAGCTAAGGCAAACAAAGGCGGGGACAACGCAGCCCTGCACGGAGCAGATGGGACAGAAAGCCTGGACCTCACGCGCGAGGTGGACGCCACAGCAGAGCTGCCGTAAGCTGCTCCTCCTCCCTGACTTCCCAAACACTTGTCCCACCTCTCTGCTGCCCCTCTCCTTGTGCTGCCACAGAGGATTGTGCAGCTGCCTGGGGAACTGGATTGGGGCGCTGGTCCAACTCGACCATATTTTTTGGAAAGAAGCACCACCGTGATACAACAGGAAATTGGATCATAAAGATCTGAGAATGGATAAAAAAAAATATTTCTAAAAAAATATTTTCCTTTCAAATAAAGCAACTTATTTGCCCTTAAAAAACGGCAATAGCTGACATTGAAAAATACTGACCCAAACACTGGCCCGGGTTGCTCCGGGGGGTTGTGGATGCTCCATTCTGGAGATGTTCAAGACCAGGCTGGACACAACTTTGAGAAACCTGGTCTAGTGGGAGGTGTCCCTGCCATGGCAGGGGTTGGAACTGGATGATCTTTGAGGTCCCTTCCAACGCAAACCACTCTATGACTCTTTGAAACGCAGCCCGTCAAACAAACTTTTTTGCTGTATCATTTTTATACGGCAATACTTTGATCACACCAGATCCACATAAGGACCAAATCCCAGCTTGGACCAGAATGTCTTGCTGGAGCTCCATAAATGGCAATTAGACAACATCTACCTCAAAGCATTTTAAAATTTATGTCTCTATAAACTGTATTTTCATGTGTGCTTTATATTATATTTCAAATAGGAAGGAAGACAAGAGATTTTTCTTTTTTTTTGCTCTGCAGTTGAGCCTCAAATCGTTTTAATTCCACTTAAATCTGCCCGGTTTTGCTGTCACTCTACTCAGGAGGCTTTCACACCTTCTTCCTAGAGTTCTGCCCAGTGCAATGCCAGTGCTCGCCCTGCTGCGATACTGGCCGTGTAAAAAGCTTATGGCTACTACATCTTGGAATTTATTAACTCGACCCAATCCACCAGTGAAGGCAACGAAGAAATCCTCATAAAAATGATCTGTTTGACTGCTGAAGCCAACAGACGAGGCAATGCCCGATTTGCTCAAGATCCACTTCACTTCTGGAAGCGCCTGACTCTGTTTAACCTGCTCAGCTGACATCAGCCCTATCTTTTATTTCAATTCTCTTCTCTTCTACCATACAAAAAGTAAATTGTATTAATTTGGTTTTAATTACTTTGAGGTTGACAAATCTCGGCTTTCAGCTCTAACACCTGTGGAACCAGAGTGTTTGTAACAGAGCTTTTAAATTCATTATGAGAATACCATAAATCAAGTTTACACCTGCTATGTACCCAAACTCATCTCATTTCTGCTTAACCAATTTAATTCAAAAGTCACGGTGGCAATATCACTTCCAAAGCAAATTGAAGGGTTTTTTTTTTTGCTCAGCCTGGATTCTGCAGGTTCAAAACACGCAGTGGAATCGCAGTGAATCTGTGTCTGCATTTCATCCCCTCTTGACAGGCGAGGCCTATACGGAAGCCAATGCTGCTTCAAAAAAACCTCTTATTCCATCTCGTAACGTACTCTAGGTCTTACTTTTAAAAATATGAGGAAAATTCTGAACAGAGGGTCCTCTAAATGCTCAAAATATGAAAACAACGGCTCCGGGTTAGAGATGGTTTCAGGTCTGCTCCTGCATTTCCCGTTCATTTCACTCAACGGTGCTGGATCCATTGTAACCTGAAACATTCATCTCCAACACGATGTTCTTCAGAGATTACATCCGTGTTTGTAAAGGATGCACGTCAAAATACTCCCTATAGTAAATTAATGGATAACTTATGTAACAGTTAAGTACTGTGCTTTTATTAAGCGACAGCTCTAATCTGGAACGAAAGCACTGATTTAAACGCACTTGTTGACAGCGTGCAATGAAGTTCCCTAGAACACGGTGTTCCCGTAAGATTCGAGGGTCATCATTACTGATAAAATTGTAATTAGTTGCTATATTTGCACCATGAATAAACAAACCTTGAAAAAGAAACATAGACAAATTACTTTGGGTAAAAAAAAAAATAAAATTCAAGTATTTACGTAGGTTAGGAGCCAAACTGATATTTAGTGGCACTAAACCTCTGAAAACAATTTGACTTTTTAAAGTGTAGCCCATTAACCACTGAAAAAACTTCCTGGACACACAATTTAAGCTTGTCTTAGCTAAGCTCAGTTTCAGTGACGCTCCACTCAGAACACGTTCTATCCACGATACTCAGATGTGGCTGACACTTCTAAGTCATTATCAGCTGAAAAGCTCTGTGAATGCGCGACATATGTGCCCACATTGCTTCCAAGTCCTCCTTTCCTAACGCTGGGTTGGTGGGATGGGAGGAGCTCAGACGGGAGCAGCCGCACGGCTTCTGCGTCCTGCCAGCGGCACGCTGCCCCGGGAAGCCCGGGACCACATGGAGGAAAACCTCTGCTGTTAAGAAAATGCAATACCCCATGTTTTTCACGAGAAAGACTCTTCTCAACCACGATTAATTTGCAAAACTGCCGTGTGCTGCCTGTGCATTGTATCTGACCTAATTATGGTAATGTGCATGGGACAGGCTGGATTCAAGCGTCGCAAACCATGGCACTGTTAATCACGTACGGCAGTGTGAATAAACAGATGAACATGTTCTGGCTACGGGCCACCTGGTAGGAAGGAGGTATCTGTGCTCTCACACATCACCACTCCTTTACGGGTCTTCAATCCAAACATCTGACCCCACCTCAGATTACTTATAACCACTCGAACGGAGCTGCGTGGGTGTGTGCAGGGGGGAAGCAACAACAACAGTTCTGGATGAGCCAGACTTGCTGAAAACGCAGCTTTGGAAGCAGAGAGCATCAAGACCATCTTTGTTTCTCAGTCTTCTAAAACACAGCATAACGGAGTTGCACCGATAAACCGTACATCATCTCATCAGTTCCTCTTTCCCTGAACTTTTCGGGCCGTGAGATGACACAGAGATGACAAGGAGACCACCTTGGTCTCCAGGAGCCAGACCTCCACACCACCTCCAGCCACGGTACCGACCACGTGCCAGCACTGCCTATGGGCAAGTCCTGAACCTCATCAATAACCCGATCCAGGGGAAAAAGTGCCTCTTTTAAAAAAAAAAACAACTCCACACAGCCTTGCCCTGTTGCTGATCGGTGACACGGCTTCCCATTAATAAATGACACAAAAGTCTTAATTGCTTTAACTGCTGTGAAGGCTACTATCCCTCAAAACAGCTTTTTCTTGATCAAGCTACTTCACACCAAGTTCCAGCTCATTGCTAACGTTCCCTGCCACGCTATACCCCCGAAAACAGGGCAGAGAACAGAGTGCCAACAGACTTGGTTACAATGGCAAACTCCCCAGGTCCTCCCCTTCCCCCCGGCGCATCCTCAGGAGCACCTCGATGAGATGGCATTATGCAAAAGAGCTGTCACTGCAAAGCATTTTATTATGCTTTGCCTGATTATGCTAATTCTAACTCTATGGAGCCACTTTGCTTACTCTGTCTCCTCCCCTCGCTTTTCTGTGCTGCTAGCAGACGGCTTTTATTGAAATGAGGAACATGAACACAGTTATGAAACAGAACAAATTAAAGAGAACGGTTGGGATCACTTCTCTTTCACAAGACATTGCCTATGTTGCAGGAACAGGGCTGCAGAAAATGGCACCTGTCACGCAGCGAGGTGGGGGGGATGTTATTTTCTTCCTGGTCTCTGCAGGTACCCAACAAAAATCTTTAGGGATGGGATTAGCACAGCGCAGACATGGCGCAAAGAGACGGGAACCAAGGAACCAAGTTCCCTGACAAAGTACCCTGTAATACCAATGCATTAGGTATCCAAGGGCTTGTAGCAGAAGCTTCATTATTTATCTGCAGGAATTCTCCCGTTCTGGAAAAAAATCTTTTCTAAAATTTAAGAAGAAACCCTCAGGATCCAGCTGCAGAACTGTCCTTCTCCAGTCTGTCCCACAACTTCACGCCTTGCAGATCTCCTGCGTGCCATCTTGACTTCTAGCCCAAGTGGAAGGGAAAAACAGAACGATACGATCAGGTTCTGAGGTGCCAAGACAAGACTGGCACTGGAGGCGAGGCAGAAACAAAAGATCCTCCCTAACTCCCTTCACAAGAGCCTCTCGAAGACTGCTCTTCACTGACTGCGTCCCCCCCGAAGGTCCCTGGTGCTTTAAGGGCCCCATCACTGACTCACTCCTCCCGCAGCACCAAGCAGCTGTGCAAAACATTCAGAGGAGTCATGTTTGCCCTCACGGCCCTAAGGGAAAACGTTACTCCTCTGGGAGCTTCTCAGGCAGGTAAATTAGGTACAGACCCACAGACTGCATCGTCCTCGTTCAACACCTGCAGTTGTTATGCTCAGCACAGAGCAACGTCCTCCTCAGGAAAGGGATTTCACCATTTCCTACACCATCGGTCTCTAGAGGAGAGAGATCACATTGGATATGAGAAAAATTATTTTGACTGAAAGAGTAATTAAGCATTGGCCCAGGTTGCCCAGGGAAAAGGTGGAGTCACCATCCCTGGAGAGGTTCAAAACCATGTAGACGTGGCACTCCAGGACATGGTCTAGTGGTTGGGTTGATGGTTGGACTTGATCTTAGAGGCCTTTTCCAACCTTAATGATTCTATGATTCTGTTCTTCACGCAGCAAAACCAAACATCCTTTGCATCCTCATTTATTTGTGAAGAGTATTTTTCTCCTCTTGTCCTCTAGCTCTTGCAGGCTTTCAAATCACGACTGCAAAATTAATGATAAACAGCCAGCACCTAAGTAAATATTCACCTCTGTGAGAGCTTCCAAATTAGCAAGTCTGATGTCATTCCGGATGAGGCCTTTATTAACAGCTGCATTTTGGGGGCCTGGAAAGTCTGTCAAGCTGGATGCCACATCCTCCCCTCGTTCTGAAGCTCATTTATCACCTTACTTTTAAAAGGCCCTATTGTTTAATGCATGCGCAAAAATCATAAATACAGCACCTTTTACATAAAGAGAAAAAAAGCCTTAGTATTGGAAAGTAGTGACAAGAGAAGATGGATGAGTGGAAGGTGTTTTCTGTTATGAATGGCGTGCGAATTCATTGTTCAGCAGATCTATTTTCATGCTTGCACTGCAACAGCCCAACTACTTGCAAAACACACACATTGTGGGATTGCTGCTAAGGAGATTCTTAACAGCTCAGAGAAGACAACACGGAGGATGACAGGAGCTCCTAGACAAGAGCAGACGTGGTCATGTACAAGAATTAGCATCTGGAGAAGTCTAGGATACCTCTTCTTCCAGAGAATTGAGTATCAGGAGACTGTTCTTGCCCCCATAACACACTTCCTCTCCGGGGTTAGGAATGAAACTAGACCAAGGCATTGATCAGAAAGGGACCGATGTCCATCAGCATCACTTACTGCTTCAGGGACCAGGAACTTCTTCATTCTTTTGACTTGTAACCCCCAAATTCTCTGTACGTAAGGTTTTCTTATGGCCAACTGTGACACCTTTTGTCACCTGCACGATTACTTAGTCTTCAAAAGTGAACTTCCCACTTGGAGGGGTTGGGATGGAAGATGTTCTTCACACTCAACACTGGACACCAGGTAGAGCACATCACCCATGTAAGATGGGTGACAGTACAATCAGCTCAGCAAAACTTCCAGTGGACTTACACTCTTGGAGGAATCTGAAGGCAGCCTCCACGTGCTGCTGTAAGAGCGGAACACGAGGGCACGCACGCATCCAGCCTTAGCAGTCCCAATATCCAGCCCCCCCTCAGCACTCCCCAGCTTCTGATATTAAGTTTACTCGTACTTTAGTGCCGACTCACTGGATGGCTTTGTGTGCTGCCTCAGAGCTGGAAGACATTCTCTGAATCACCACGTTTCACTCTGAATGTTCACTGAAATTCCAGATTTTCTCTACTAACTCGTTTTCCAACTGCTCTAGAAGGAGCACGATCCTCTGAAAATCAAACTCAAGCTGCGCCAACACCTTTTTGTCCGTGGCTTTGCCTTAATTAGTTCCTCTTGCTTAACTGGATCTCCCACCCCATGTTTTATCTCCATCATTAATTAAGGATGGCTGCAAAGCTGAATCTAGACTGTACGGTCAAGACTTCCTTCTACTTTGATACATGTTGATAATTTCTTTGATCCTCCAGCACATCAGCACCATGGGATGCCAGTTTTGCAGATCTTTCCAGGGAACGTGGCTGAGCATCAGATCTTCCTCTCCCTATGAGACAGGAGGCAGCTCTGTGTTGGAAGAGAAACCTGCTCTTCTGCTATTCAGATTAATTTCTCCGGGGGTGAAGAGGAAAAGGTATTTCTGAAAGCTCATTTAATACACTTAATGTTTCAAAAGTACCTAAAGACCCCATGGAAAAAAATAATTTCCTTGCAATCCTAGCAGCGTTAAATACCGTTATATAAATGACTTACATAAGAGCGATGCCTCCTTCTGAACATCCGGTGACACAAAAGAGGCAGGCTACCGCAAAAAAAGCCCAGTTATATTCAACCTGAAGACACTCCAGAAGCAATAGCCTGAACTTCCAGTGTTTTGCAATCATGTTTGATATTCCTAATTAACTGTGATCAATCTCCCCTAACAGTCTCTTCCCATTTCCAGAGCCTGCCTGAGTCAGAACATCTGGAAAACCCAGCCCATGTAACTGGAGGATGGTACTTAACAGATTCTTGAAAAAATCTGTCTGAGGGTTGGTTTTTTTTCCTATTGCTACTATAACAAAACAGTAAATAGAAAAAACGAACGCACTGGTAACGCCGACAGTGTTCCCAAAGCCATCCCGAGGCTCCAAACAGTACGTCTGCATTTTCTGGAATGCGTCCTGCCCGTTATACCAGATTTACAGCGGGTCCCTTTCTGTTCCTATTTCTTAAAGAGAAACAGAAGTCTAAGTGTTTTTGAAAGGAAATTACCACTTGTATTATTTTAACAAGTACCCTCACGGTTTGGGATCATTATGTGTTCATCCATTTTCAACACAGAGCATCTGTGCAAGGTCCTCAGAGGAGTGAAGGACTCAGAGATCTGAATGAAAGTTGACCACAACCGACTCGGTCTGTTGCTTTCTCTGGCTTACCTATGAATGACATGGTTGCTTTGGCATAAGAGGGGGATTTTTGTTTGCTTTGTTTGCTTGTTCTTTAAAGGTGGCTGGTGTAATGCAAGCCTAGCTTAGAACCAACCTCCCTGTATCACGAAGGCAGCTACCAAACCAGCACACATGGAGCCCCCGGATGGAAAAGAAACGCAACCACAAAGGCTGTAAAGGAATCCTCATCATTCACAGCTGCAGATATCCACCAAAGAGGTGCTCAGGACTTACTGCTTACTCAGCAACTGAAAGAATTAAAATATCTGAGGCCTACATCCTACAGTCTCGCTCACCAAACACTGGAGGATCTGGGCCTCTGCACTTCTCTAAGATAATGCATTGGCTGCAGTCACTTCTGCCATGGAACAGCAGCTGTTGAGATAGTATCTTATTTATTTTATTCATGTTATTCATTGCCCTTAGACTCGGAGCTCTGTTTTAGAGCTGTGAAAACAGGGTGTTAATCATTATCTTTCTGACAGAACACAAATTTCACACTTGTTTTTTGCCCTGTATAAAGGACTTCACATCAAGCAAGCGAAAACAAAGAGTGTGTCCTCTACTAGTTGCATTCAAGTGGCTTTGACTAAAAGGTGGCCTTCACGGACGAAGCAAAGACAGGTCCCTGGAGTCAACTCTTGCAGCACAAAGAGCTGTAAGAGCGATGACAACTTCCTACCAATGAGTAGAAATAAAAGACAGGAGAAGGAAAAAAGCGGGCCCTTACTGCTAATAATATTTTTTGCGTAGCCCTACATTCTTGTTAACTCGAAATAAATCCCTTCTGACCAAATTTTGAACTGTCTTCAGTTTTCAATGTGGATTAGAGAGAAATCTGAGTCAAGAGCTAGTCTTAACTATAATTAAAAGCTAACCGGTACATACGTAAATAATGAATCTACTGTGAAGGAGGAACGCTCCTCACATGGCAGCGGGGTTGGAACTGGGTGATCTCTAAGGTCCCCTCCAACCCAAACCCCTCCGTGACTCGATGACAGCCCAGCTCAAAAGCAGAGCATCACATTCTTGTAAGGACCAGTTACCAGCTCCCCCAGTTCCCACTCAAATAACTTTTAAACTCTTGCCTGGACACTCTCAGTATGCTCAAGTCCCTCATTTTTGCTGCAGCTAAGCAACTTCAGGGTTATTTTTATGTTCTGAGGTAGAACCCTGACATGCTAATACAATACAAGCAATAATTTCACACGCATCCCCCCAGTAACAGATACCCAGCCCAGCTAAACCTCTTTTTTTTTTTGGTCACACGTATTATTTTACTATTTTCTACTTCAGATAGATGCCGTTTGTGTTGTTTTGTACTCTGATTTTGTAAATGTTCATCCTTTTAGCGGTATTTTCCTGCTAACGGAACGACAGAACAAAAAGGAATATGCCATGAAGTTAATAGAAGATGAGCTACAGGAGATACAGGGAGGTGCAAAAATGATGGTCTGGCCAATACCTACAGTCAGCGATGAAGAATGGTATCTATAATGCATTTTAGTTGGTAAACATTTTAACTTGCTTCTCTAGCTTCTGAGATGTAGCTTGTTTATCATTTTAACAGTGTGAGAGTTTCCCGTTCGTACACCTGGGACACTACATGCAAATGATGATTTATACCCAGCAGAGATGAGTTGTTATAACACTGAAGAGCCAGTTTAAGGGCAGCTACCAGGGAAATAAAGTTTTGCATCTCTTCATCAAAGGATAAAGATACAGCTGAAAACCTCCAACAGGTATGGGCTCCAGCTTCAAAATGAGCAGGACGGGCAGGTAATCGATTCCCTTCCACAGAAATCCCTTTCACAGAATTCCCTGCTGGACTCTCATTGTTCCTCTACCCACTTCAAATGGAATATTGGTTCCGTTCAAACCAATAACCAAACTTCTCGGACGCATGACTTCGTCTTTGGCTCCTGCTCACCCAGGAAACACACCTGGGTAGTACTTTCAAAGGAAAAGAAACTTCTCTTCAGTATCCTGACATGAAAGGAGGAACAAAGTACTACGAGGGGGGTAAACAACCCCCACCAGAAAAAGCCATAGGTGCACTGAAAAAGCACAATCTCAGCTGCAGCTTAATGAGAGGCGGGAGGGGAGGCAAAGGATCCAGGTACTCATTAGCACGACCTGGCTGGCAGCTTAACCTGGAACTTCTCTCTAACAAGGCCAGGATTATTGCAGTCATCAACCCAGTGAAATCAGCTGCCTCATGTCAGCAAACATGAAGGCAACACTAGATGGAGGGACTGGCAGCCAAACACAAACGCCTGTGCGCGTACGCAGCCCCGAGTGCTCAGAAAACAGAATGAGCAGCGTTTCTTTCAAGAGACGCAAATATAACGCATCATCTCGAGCAGAGGTGACATCACAGAGTCACAAAATCATATGGGTTGGAAGGGTCACCTTGAGATCTCCTAGACCAACCCCCCTGCTCCAGCAGGGTCAGCCAGAGTAGCTCCAAGGAGAACATCTGCTCTACTACGTCCAGCAAATAATTACTCAGAATTAGGACCACCAAAACCAGTTTGAGCAACACGAGCATTTAGCCTCACTCCTGCCCCTCTTTCTCCAACAGCAATCCATCGATCCCGCAGCGTATTCCAACTCTCCACGAACTCTGCCTGCCTTCGACGGAAGCACAACGGATTCTAACAATAACTGCGTCTCTGAGGAAACGTGCTCCTGCCAGCAGCCCCCTCCGATTTACGTCAGGAGGGCTCAAGCTTGAGTTCCTCTATTGATCCCAACTGGGGGACAGTGGTGATCTCCCGGGGAAATTTCAGGCCACGCAAGACTCTGGAAGTCAAAATCATTTCTGATCTCAGAACATCAACGCTGTATGACACCACCATGAAATGCCAGGTCATAGCAGGGCTCTGCGGTGGCTTTGCTGGGTGACTGGAGCCCGTGGAGAAGTCCGGAGGGAGCACAGGAGCCAGCCCAGCACCAGCCAGCCCCTCACGAGCCCTCCAGGTCAGGCCCACACCAGCACCCGGGGCTCTATTCGGGTCAATCAGCTACATGGAACTATTCTATCTCAGCAAATTGTTGTTGGGTTTTACTGATTTTACTTATTTTGCACATACCTCAGTGTCCTTTAGCAGTGTTTATAGAAGGGAAAAACTGAATATAAAACACACTTCTGAAATGCCCGAGGAATGCGTCTCACCAGGTGTAACAGTGTTGATCCTCCTCAGTTTTAAACACAATGAAACTCCAGCTTTGCTTTCCTGTCCCTCCCCATCCCAGTATTCAACTTATCACAGTAAAATTTCAAACTCTATCCCCTGAAGCACCAGCTAAAATTAAAATCTATTGCAATTATGGCCGATTGAAAAATAGAACTTTCACTGTGTAGAATTCAATTTTTTTTTGCATTTGTTATCGATCCAAACTAAAGAAAGAAAACATTCAATAGAAGGAGAAGTTCAGCAAAAATCGATTGGAAAATGCCAGAAATATTTCAGTTCAACTCAGTCCCTTATAAATCCTGTAGAGTTCAGGAGACCCTGGGTCTCCACTTTTCCTGACGATCCCAGCCGTGACCACGGTCACCCCGCTGACCCCGGCAGTCCCGGCAGACTCTAACAAATTACACACTTGTCAGGCAGCAGATCTCAAGATCTTTGTGGCTCATTTTGAAATGAAACATTCTATTCATACTTCAGAACTCCAAACTTTCATTTCCCTCAGAGGAAAAAAAAAAAGAATAGTTTTTGATAAGATGTGTTTCACGTGAACTTTTTTCACCAGTCCTTGTTCTTATTCTTTGTGACATGAACTCTCTTTTCTACAGCATTCCCGTGAGTCAGTAATAACAAATACACACTTCTTCTTTCTGCCTTTAGCTACCCCATAATCACAAAATCACAGAACAGTGGCAGTTGGAAGGTTCCTCTAGGAATCATCTCGTCCAACCCCCTGCTCCAGCAGCTCACCCAGAGCAGGGGGCCCAGGATCGTGTCCAGGCACCTTTGGAATCTCTCCAGAGAAGGAGACTCCACAACCTCTCTGGGCAGCCTGGGCCAGGCTCCCACACCCTCACACCAAACAAGTTGCTCCTCCTGCTCCCATGGAACCTCCTGGGTTCCAGTCGGTGCCCGTTGCCCCTTGTCCTGGCACTGGCACCACTGACAAGAGTCTGGCCCCATCCTCTTGCCCCCCATGGGCCCTTGAGCTCTTGATCAGCATTGATCAGATCCCCTCTGAGGCTTCTCTTGTGCAGCTCAGCAGCCCCAGGGCTCTCAGCCTTTCCTGGGCACAGAGCTGCTCCAGGCCCCTCAGCATCTCCAGAGCCTCCACTGGACTCTCTCCAGTAGCTCCTTGTCTCTCTTGACCTGGGCAGCAGCACTGGACCCAACACTCCAGAGCTGGTCTCAGTGGGGCAGAGCAGAGGGGGAGGAGAAGCTCCTTCACCCTGCTGCCCACACTCTTCAGGCACCCCAGGAGACTCTCCTCTGCTCTGTTTTACATCCCTAGCCAACGGAGACAGGATGAGAGCCCAGCACAGATGCTGTCAGAAATGTGAGGACGTTGAACGCTGTGCTTATTCTCAGTGCATCCCAACTACACAAAGACCTGGGCTAAGTAACTTTGTGTTCATGCACCGTGAGGCTTCAGTGCTTACCAACCCTCAGACTCTCCCAGTTCTCCGTCCAGGGCGGATCAGGGCTCCCAAGCCAGGCTGCAACACGTGCTGCTCTTCCAAGAGAGGTTTTTCTCACACCACCACGTGGACTCTTTCTTTCCTACTTGCCACTGTAAGTTTTTAGGCACTTGCTTTTCATTATCCAAGCCTCTCTGAGAGGGGAAGGGAACAAAACAGCTTCAAAAATGCTGTTTATGGGCTAGAAGGAGAATCTGCAGGAACTGACCTTTCATCATCACAAGGGGCAATGGATGCAAGCGAGAGCACAGGAAGTTCCACCTCAACATGAGGAGAAACTTCTTGACTGGGAGGGTGACAGAGCACTGGAACAGGCTGCCTAGAGAGGTTGTGGAGGCTCCTTCTCTGGAGACTTTCCAGACCCGTCTGGATGCGTTCCTGTGTGACCTGCCCTAGATTCTCTGGTCCTGCTTGGCAGGGGGGTTGGACTCGATGATCTCCAGAGGGCCCTTCCAACCCCCAACATTCTATGATTCTATGATCTGGAACCAAGAACCTGGTTCCCCATCCACTCAAACCCAGGCAGCAGGGCTGCTGGTAACGGGCACCTGGGAGTCTTGCTGACTCAACTCTTGGTGGCCTTGCCCGCCAGTAAACTGCAGGGAAACAAAGTTTAGAAAGTGCTAAAAGATCTTGATGATAGACTAGAAAGGCTTGTACTCCAAAGTCACATAAACTCTTCTGAAGATCTTGCTGTAGTAGCCTGAAAATGTGCACGCTCCTCCAATTAAGACTTCCTTACAAATACTCCTTAAGCCCAAAGGTGTCATCTAATTTACATATTTATGAGCCTAATAAGAAAACTGAAAAGACACAATTCCTATGCTTGCGCTGAAGTGCAGAAGCTCTCTTGGAGTACACGAGCTGGGGAGTTTTGCTACCCCTGGTCACCACAGACAAAAGGCCACGCCGGCCAATGTTCACAGTGATCTTGGCCACCTCTGGTCAGCTCCCAACCTCCAACATCCACTCTGAGCCATCTGGTGATAAAAGCTGCTGCACAAGCCGACTTCAGGGAACTGAAGTATCCCTCTCTCCAACTTTTCCACGAATTCCATGGTGTAAAAGAGCCAGAGGGAAGAAAAAACACCCACAATACTAGTAGGGGCAGCAAGTTACAGACTCATTGGAAGCCGCGAGACTAGACACAGTATAGATTTCTCCCTAGCTAGATTTATTCTTCCATGTAAAAGTAAAATATTAAATTAAAACACTGACTTAATGATTTTAAACTATTACAAAATTAGGTTCTGAAAGGCAATTAAACCTGCAGTCTTGAAGCTTGAATTCCAAGTGCTTGGCACCTGGTGTATCCAACACCGCTTACTTCTCTTCAAAATTTGTACAAGAAACCCCCCAATCTTGATTTGCAGTAAGATAACAAAGCAAATAAAAGAATCTGATTTTCACAAGTCCCTGTTAACGCTGAACCTTCCACAAATGCTAGCTTGGTGCTGAAAACCAGAGCTGCGCCTTAATTTGTTATGACAATGACTCTATTAGCTTGAAACGATTTAAGATCTCTTTGCCGAGTTCCATCCCTTAATTAATGTGACCTTTCAGTGCTGCTGCTCAGCTACATTTCCACTTGGCCAACACAGACTACTTTTACCAACTTTTGATCAACTTTTAAGATAGTTAAACTAAAACACATCAAATGAATGTTTAAACACCAAAAGAAGACTTGATTAAATATGCCCTTCAAAGCCCAGGAGACTGTTTAAGCTCCGTCTTCCTTCATCTTATGCAGTAGGAATCTCTTCTCCATTTCTGCAGCCTCCTTCACGACACCTTCTCGTTGACTCATGCGACCCAACGCGGTGATCGCGTTCTCTCATCTAGGCTGAATTTTGAGCCAGGTGTAAAAGCAGCTTGACCCAATAGATGAAATTCAACAACACCATCAACAGCCCCGTGTTCTCAGGAAAAAGAACACAGCCTTTCCCTGTGCCAAAACGTTCTCTTAGAAAAAAAGGAGCACCTGTTAAAAGGAACATGAAATTACAGACCTTCCTGCTTTCAGCTGCCTACCCCATCACCTTCTATCGGAGCTGGTTTTTAAAAATCCTTCATGGCACAAGTGCTTTGAAGAGCAGGCTGACCTGCTTGTTTCGGAACAAGCCTTGGCTTCCAAGATTGTGTTCAGTTCTGTGCTGTACTCCAGAACTCCTGTACTTCAGTTGATTAGAGCCATGCCAAAAAAGCAACAAATAAAATAACTAAATAAATAAATAAACCCAACAACAACAATGAAAAGCACAATGTGCAAATGACTCCAACACCATTCTAAGCAAGGCAGATCTAAATCACTCAACAAGACCAGGACTCCCCTTTGTGCCACTTACACAGGAAGAACTTTTCTGTTTCCAAGTAATTTAAAAGCTAAATAATCAAAACAAGGCAGGGAAAGGAAATAAGTAGAGAGAAATTAGCCTGGATTTTGTTACTGCTGGCTTTATATTTTTCATTGTAACAGTTAAATAATTAGAAGAGAACTAGAGTCAAAGGACGCCCGAAATCCAGGAATTATGAGCATGCCAAATTTTAGTCTATTTTAGAGACGTTACCTTCAGTAGGGTAGAAAAAAATTGCACAACTGTGATTGCCTTTGCCCCTTTTTTCCATGAAATTCAGAGTGTTACCACAAATTCTCATCAAAAGCACGAGTTTGAAGTAGCTCTCAGTATCCGTGCCAGCTGCATAGAACAGTGAATTTCCATATGTACGAAAAGAAATAAGCACGATTACTCTCCTCTTTAGCCAGGGAAATGAAAGAGCATCCATTTCTTTAATTAGCTTTGTCGGAGTAAGCCCTTTGTAACACTCCCGTGCTCATTTTGGGCCTACTTCTGTAAGTGGAAGAATCAAAGTGTCCCTAGCACATGTGTACATAAGAATACGAGGAGGTTTTTTCTCGTTGTTAATTAGAAGGCACTTGGATTTGACAGCTCCAAGAACCGGCAAGGAGTACAAAACTCCTAAGTTAAAAGCAAGATAAAGGAAATTTAGGTTTAGACAAGTCTAGGTAGTCTGTGGCAAAGCCAGGAACAGGCCTCAGATCTTCTCGAATATCCTATTCCCTGGGCAATTTGGCAACGGGCTAGAAATTGTGCTTAATCCTAAAAATATTTATCAGTTGACCAATCGTCTGTTAGTCTGCGGTTGTCAAGGAAACAGGCATTTATGAACATCTTCTGCAGACACCCCACACCAAAACAACGGCAGCTGAGGTGCCCGAGAGCAGCCAGCCCTGTTCTTCACCCGCCTCGCCCAGGCTCTGCGGCACAGCAGTGGCACGAGGACTTCCACTGGCACCTCCCCAGGTACCATGCAGGGTTCTCAGGGAACCTCCCTCTACAGAGCCCACTCCCCTCACAACTGTCACTATTTTCAGCCAGGGCTTCTACTACATCAACTCTTAGTCCTCAAAGGCCCGTCAGTTGATGTCTCTATCTCCAAGTGCTCATTCATTGCAGTCAAGCCCCGCTCTTTGGCCACCAAACAGCAAGTTTTCCACCCAGAACCCTCAGAGAAATTGGTGACAGCCAAAAGATACCCTGGCTTCTAAGGATGTGGTTCCAGACGTCACTCCTTTAGCGCTGGAAAGTACCTAGGCACGGAGACCTCTGACCCGCGGTCACTTGATGGAGTAGTTTACTTCTTGACAAGATTCGTGCATGAGAGCTGCTTTGAGGATTAATTAATGCCTTTTTCTTTGAAATTCTCTGAAGATCAGACAGCTGCCTACACCTGTATGCAGCAGACATGAATCCTGCAATCAGATCACACGCGTTTAGTTCTGAGGCGTGTGCGCCTTTCCTTTTCTTTTCTCCATAAAATCTTCTTATCCTTTTTTTTTAATGGAGCACCATTAAAATCAGTCAGTGTCAAGCTATGAGGAACAATTCTGGAAAGTACAATCCAGGCAGATATTTATGAATTCTCTACATCTGACAAGAAAGTGGCATTTTTTGATACTCGGTGCAAAGAACGCAAAAACCCCCCCCACCTAGTTGCTGTGGTTACCCTCACGATGCTGTGCCCACCATAATAATCCCCGCAGCTTTCCCAGACTAACATACTACATTTGGACCATATTTGTATTTTCACCTCCTCCTCTATAAAACAAAGTAGAAAAAAACTGACAAGAGGAAGGAACGAGAGACTTCCTTGCAGCTCTATTACCCTTGGCCTTCTGTTCCATCTGCATTCAACAGAGAAAATGCGAGTGGCAATTTTTAGTGTACGGCTTTGAAGAGCAGACCAAAATGAGAGCAACCGTTAACAGAAAGTGTGAATATGGCAGACGGGAGAGGAGGCCCCGTAAGAAATACATATATAGTGGCGTTTTCCATAAACGGGACAACCTTGCTTGACACTAAAGAACTACCACGGGATTTAAAAGCCGGGGTCTTTCAGCTCCGTCATACGAATGTAGATAGTTCAGCTGAGGCCATGAGAAACTCTACAGCAAGAAGATGAAAAATAATCTACCAAGTAGAAAAGTCATCTTTTGATCCTGAGACTCACGATGGCTTAAACCCAAAGAACGATATTTTGTATTTGTGTGTATTTTTAAAACCTTACCTGTAACATGTTTAACTCTTCTTGTTCAGTCCTCTTTAAAGCAAGGGGTTCTCAATTTATGGACGTCTCGTAACAATGACTTCCACAGATAGACGTCTCTCAGTGACAAAAAGTATTTTTAAATATATTTTTTTAGTTTCCTGTCTCTCAGTTTCACTCTCTTCTGATTGTTGAGTACTGAGACAGAAGAGAAACTGCACATGACTATGCACCAGATCAGTCATTGCTGAGGACGCTTCAATCACGCTTCACCTCGACTCGTCTCTTCTCGAAGACGTAACACTTCCACTCTCACTCATGCTCCGAAAAAACACTGGGAAAGCAACAATTGAACAGCAAATACGACCGCAGAGATGTTTGCAAAATACCGACAGGTTACACCTCACTCCTGACGCGTACGTATGCACGTGTGGGTATCACCACGGTGGCAAAGGTTCTGCAGGAAGCGCTTCAGAGCCTGGTGAGCAGAGCTGCTTCGGGAGGTCCGGGCACGCTGCCACGGCGGCTGTTTGCAGGCAGCTTGTGAAAGCAGGGCGAGCCCCGGCAGCACGGGGCCCGGGGAAGGCAGGACCCCGTCTGGACAGTCCCCTCTGTTCCCACGCGGGGAATGTCCATCTCCACGCCTCCCAACACCCCCCGGCACCGCTGCAAGCACAGACCTCTTCTAGAGGTGAGGAAACGGGGATTTGGGGGATGAAGCAGCTCCTGCGACATTGCAATGAGTTGTTATGATCTCATTAAGGGAAAAGGCATTGTCTAAGGGAACGGATTTCGAGAAACCTGCATTTAATTCCGACGCAATCGCACGGAATGGGTTTACTCGACACGGTCCATGCTCGCGGGCCGGACGTTTATTGCTTCCCTCTGCATCCAGTTCCCTTCTCGCCATCTTGTTCCTTCTCTTCCCGGGAATTCCCACCCAGGACAACGAGCACAGACGTACAGCACCTTGCACGAGGTCTTAACACTCAACGGGGCCTGGAGGGGCTGCTACGAAGTAAGAGTCACAGAACACCATCAAATGACTAACGGAAGGGATTACCCGGAATATAAAGGAAACCTTCTACTATTGCTGTGGCAAAGGCGAGCTCAACTACAACCACAACACCTTGGAATATTTTGCAAACAGATTCACAACAGTAAGGGGAAAAAAAGGAAAATTTGCTGGATAATTTATTCACAAGGAATGATTCCTCCAGCTCTAACAGTAATACATAATTACATACCGTGATGGAGTATTATGTATTAGTTGGGGGTATTAATTAGTTAATGTTTGTACAGCTTCTTGAAGTTGTAATGTGCTTAAGCATTATTATTAACTAAGCAGAGCATTCAGTTTTAAATTATTTTCACTGTAACTCAGAGCAGTATCACCTACACTCTTTCAAAGAGCTGTGATCAGTTGAACATGGTATCTGCTGATCCTTTGTCACGAAGTCAAATTCACAGCACAAATTAGGTACCAGGAGGGAGCATTAGCAGCTCCCTCGTTGCTGAGCAGATTAAAAGTGAGATGATTTATTGCCATTTGAAAGGATCCCTCTTTGAAACGGAGGCGTGACTTGCTCTGATTCCGTGGGCTGCGGTGTTGCAGGAGATGCTCAGAACCTCTGACAACCAGGCTGCTGAAGCAGCGAAGCCAAACAGGTGCCTTATACTGAGATTACTTGGATTAGAGAAGTCCAAAGCCACTAGATAGAGCTGTGCTTGCCCAAACCTGCTCCACTCACTGCTCAATTACTGCAGAACTGAGAAAAACAATCACCAAAACCCTATTTGATACAAAAAGCTTTAATGCCTGCTTCTGGGGCTCAGGCTCAGAAAGAAAGAACTCTGAGGAAGTGCAGCATTACCATTAAGAAGGGCTTTTAATTTAATAAAACCTCTGCTATACACAAGACAAACGTGATTTATCCATAAATATCCCAGGTTAATATGCTCCAAACAACCACGCCAAGTACATTGCTTGTATTTCCCCCCCACTTTGAGAGACAAGAAGTAGAGCCAGTGGACATTTTCAACGTCAGAGGGGCCTGCTATCATCTGGAATTCAGTATATTGGTATTTAGGGCTGCCGAGCTCAGCCCAAAGGACGTAAGGCAGCAAATGCCTGCATTCTTATGCTAAAAGAAACAAGCATTATTTTTCATGAGGGCTTTCATCAAAATTCATCTAGCTTTCTTTCAAAACTTTCAACATTTGCATTTTTTAATAGTTCTGGGCCCTAGGTAAATGATCCATGAAAGAGAATACACTGCACATCCAATTTATGCAAGATCCACAGAAAATGTGTGGATCTGCAAAGGCCAAGCTCTTCGGCTTTTGCCTCTGCAAGTTCTCCAGGAGCATCCCACGCTAAAAGCCTCTGGGGCTGAGGAGTCTGGATCTCTGGTGCCTTTGCCACCCGAGTAACTAACTCCTCATGGCTCAAGGAATCATAGAATGTGAGGGGTTGGAAGGGACCTCTGGACATCATCGAGTCCAACCCCCCTGCCAAGCAGGATCGCCTAGAGCAGGTCACACAGGAACAAGTCCAGACGGGTTTTGAAGGTCTCCAGAGAAGGAGCCTCCACAAACCCCTCTGGGCAGCCTGTTCCAGTGCTCTGCCACCCTCAAAGTAAAGAAGTTCCTCCTCATGTTTAAGTGGAATTTCCTATATTGAAGCTTGTGTCAATTATCTCTTGTCCTGTTACCGGGCACCACCGAAAAAAGACCGGCATGTTTGGCAATGTTTAGTGAAGACAGTTTGTTACACTTGTTTGTTAAACCTAGCATGGTTCATAAAGGGCTTTGGCCTCCATTTCTGAAGTCAGAGAGGAGCCTCACGACACAACCTGCAGTCACATCCAGCTCCTGACAGGCTATTTGTGCATGTGCATCACTCTTGATGGACGCTAAAATGAACATCTCCTAAATCAAGCGCAGTGTGAAAATGAAAATCAAATATTTCATGTTTAGATGAGTCATCGCTATTAATCTCCTGTATCTGGATTCTTCTGGGAGTCTAACTCCACCATCTTATCCCAACACGGTTTTTTAAATCGTATGTGAAACACACGATCGAGTGGTGGATTGTGCTACTTCACAGCTGCCTTGGTGAGTCCACCTTTAGATACCAACACGCAAACACAAGCAAGCCTGGTCCAACCGACCCTGTTCATTTTAGATAGTGTTCACAGGCCGCTGGTATTAACTTCAGAGTCAAAATGACTGCTTTATGTTGAACAACTCCTCTACCTTACTTGGGTTCACTTGTGAGCAGACTTCACTGTGTAGAAATCAGGAAGACAGACAGCAGAGCCTAGCTACGTACAAATTCAGACGTGATTTCACAGAACCATAGAATCATTTAGGTTGGAAAAGACCTTTTAGATCATTGAGTCCAGCAATAACCCTACTCTACCAAGTCTGCTGCTAAACCATGTCCCTCAGCACCACATCTACACAGCTTTGTTCTGGTTGGAAAAGACCTTCAAAATCATCAGGTCCAACCATTAACCCAGCACTCCACTAAACCATGTCCTCTCCTTGGCCACACTGGCATTACAATCTGTTGTAATCTTCTCCATCCAGCCGCGTCATTTCGTCGGGTAGCACGCAGCCCTGTGTTCCCTGCTACCCCTCAAGAAAAGCCCTACCTCCTCCTCCTCCTCCTCTACATGTGTAGAGAAGACTAACACATGGAATCTCTGTCAGCAATTATAACGCAAAATTAATTAGCTGTTTAATTACCTGCAATTTTAGGGGCAAAACCACTACCGAAGCCTACACAAACACAGAGATCCCATTCTGCTAGGAGTCAGATCAGATGATACCCACCGTGAGCCACAGCTGCCAGCTTCCTAAATTAAGTATGAAAAATCCAGAGTGTTTCTAAGTAGCTTTCCTACATCAGACTTGTGAAAATAATCTCTGGACACTTAAGCCAGAAGCACCTGCCTTCAAACACAATGAAGAAAACGTCCTCCAGACAGTAACAGTGACAAGGTCGAAGGTAATTCTATAGTAAAAAGCAGACAATGCAAAACAAGGTGATGAATAAGATAAAAAAAAAAGGCAGAGCAGAGCTGGGAGAATCTCCGCTCTGCTGCAAGCGGTGACGAGGGCTGCAGGAGAACGCTGTCAGCTCTGCGCTCAGCGATTCCTCCTGGCTGGAACGCACGGCTGTTCCTCACGGCATCCAAACAAATGATGTTTCTGATCTTTACGCGGCATTTTTATTTGCAAACTTGCGTTAAAATGTCAAAAAATGCATTGCTACCTAAGCAAGCCTACTAAGAATGATTCACGCTCAAGGAAGTCTAAATACACACCATTTGGGAACCACAAGAAAATGCCATCCTTGTTTTCAGTGAAACGACTCCCCTCTCCGTTACAGCCGCAACAGCACGGCAGGATCGTTACTTCAGGCCGGGGTGATGGTTTCAAAAATACAAACGCTGGGAGAACACAGGGCACATAAAGCATCTGTGAGAGGAGCACAGCCACGGCATAACCGCAGAAACAAGTTCCAACTATAGAAGTCCAAAGAAAAGATTCCTTTCGGAAGGCGTGGGTCAGAGCCGCGCACTCGGGAGGAACCAGAGCTGTCCTGTTATCTGCCCAGACTCTGCAGTTCTTTCATTTTCAGTCTCTGATTGAAATGGTTTCCCATCAAATCAGTCTCCTCAAATTGAGCCTCTATTCCAATTTTCCTCCCCCAAAGCGTTGCAATGCTTCGACTTCCAGCCCTACGAGAGCAGTTTGTTGGAAAACCGAGATGCTTTAACCGCTGCAGGAATACTCCAATTTCCAGGTGCTCTCAACCACTTCCTTGCAGGGGTTTCATCCGTCAAACTGGTTAAAAATAACGCCCAGATCAGGCAAAGAATCGGTTAAATATACATATGCAGGTGCTCTATCTGCAGCACGCGGTCAGCACGGATACTCTCTTACGGCTCAGCTGACGTAAATAACTTAGAGAGTTTGCGGGAGCCAGGCCTAATTCTAGCACGTAAAGTACAGTAAGGTCAATACAACACCCGCATGATTGTCTCTAAGTGTATTGCCTTCCTTCCTCCAAGAAATCTTTCATTAAAGCTTTAATAGCGCAGCCATCCATATAGAAATAACTGATTTCTTTTAAATCCTTGGTTAAAAGTTGATGCCCTCTAGCCAGGAATCAAGTGCAGCGTGTCACTTCTGATAGTATCTATTAGCACTACGAATACTTCTGTGGTTTCCTAGTGGCACTCGTTCACACTTGGCTAAATCAATAAGCAATTTCCCCATACGTATGTAATATACAGTAGCTGTGACAGGAACCAGATGGCTTATTCTATCCGCGATGGAGTTTAGTATTTGACAAAAAATAATAATAAGAGGAATAAACAGAATGAATTTTATAGAGAGACAAAAAATTCCCCTTTGCTTAATTCCTCTTGGGCTACCTCCCGCAGCAATAATAAAGCCAAGAGTAAGAGCAGCGTAAGTTTTTGCTCTTTCTTGCCAGGGACGAGGAAAAGGCTGTTGCACAAACTCACAGCCCTGGAAGCTCCAGTGTTTCAAGTAAATCTCTGAAAAGCAGATTCAACTCCCTCCTAGGTATGCGCTGGCACTCCCAAACCACTCGAGGGAACGCTCCTGTTAATTCTTTAAAATCCACCTAAACACCAGTTTTATCTTTAGAGTGTCTTTAAATCTTTTTATTAAGTATTAGGGAAAATGAAATCGGTTCAATTAAACTATATTGGCCGTTACTTAGAAAAGTCAAAGCCCATCACACACACGCACAAAAAAGAAGAAAAACAGCTCGGGCCCATAAAAGTCACGGGAGGACAGAAAAAAGAGGGGAAGATTGACAAGGAAGTCTTTTAAAGGGTCTCTTTTCTCCTTAATTTTCCTTTAAATAACTTTGATAGTCCCCTTGCTCAAGAGCTTGTTGGTTTGGTCTCTCTTGTGCCTTCTTCTAACCCCGGGCAGGCAGCCCCAGCACACGAGAGCACAAAGCCATCCCTATTTCTTAGCTCCGTGGTTCTGGGAAGCGTCCCGTGAAACCACAGCCACCACTGGACAGGTAGATGTTTGCAAACGACGTTTTCACACGCTCATGTGCTGCCTGCTTTTCGAAATGGCAGCAAAAGCCGAAGACTAATGCAAAAAGGGCAAATTTATTATTATTTTTACCACAGCAACCTTGGGAGGCCCTGGTGGAAACCTCGGCTCAGAGACCCAGACCCTGCGACTCCCGAGGGAACAACGCTGCTTCCCAACTTTGGTTTTCCTCTAAGTACAAACGAAAAACCAGACAACCCTTGCTGTTGGAGATAATCCAGAAAGTTCCTGTTTTCCTTCAGGTTTGAGAAAAGAGCCGAGACCTCAGTGAGGTCAGACACAGCCCGACTTTGGAACATAACTTTCTCCCAACTTTCTTGCTGACATAAGGAGTATTTAAGAGAAAACAGCTATCGTCTGGTTGTCTACGTTGCAATAAATATCAACAGCTCGGGACAGGCTGTATTATTTTGTTTATTCATTTGCATGTAATTTAGTAGAGCCTGAAATAGACTGCGGCCCCGGCTGGGGTGCGCGCTGCCGAAGCAGATGGATGCTTTGTGTGGGGGAATTTCGTCTTCCAGATTGTCAGCTCTGGAGACAGGAGTCCTCTCGGCAGCCACCAGACAGGTACAACAGCTGCGGCATCCCCTCCGCAGAGCGGCTCGAACCTGGGGTGGAAGGAATAATTGAGTCTCTAATTCCTGCCAGGCCTGTCAGAGCTGCTGGAGTGCTGCTTCTGCACCGGACTGCTTCTGCACGTCTTATTTGGGGGCCTACAAGAAAGCCAGGGAGGGACTTTTTGCAGGGGTTTGTAGTGATAGGACACGGGGTGATGGCTTCAAACTGGAAGAGGGGAGATTTAGATGGGAAATTAGAAGGAAATTCTTCACTCTGAGGGTGGTGAGAGCCTGGCCCAGGTTGCCCAGGGAAGCTGTGGATGCTCCATCCCTGGAGGTGTTCAAGGCCAGATTGGACGGGCCTTGAAAGCTGGTCTAGTGGGAGGTGTCCCTGCCATGGCAGGGGGTTGGAACTGGATGATCTTTAAGGTCTCTTCCAACCCAAACCATTCCATAGTTCTATCTCTCNAATTTCTTCCTAGTATCTCATCTAAACCTCCCCTGACGCAACTTGAGGCCATTTCCTCTCATTCTATCATTAGTAATTTGGGAGAAGAGATCAACACCAGCCTCGCTACAACCTCCTTTTAGGAGGAGAATGCAGGAGAATATTTCCATTCATCCCTTAAGAAAGCACCTGAGGATTCGGAAGCTCTTTTCCACACAGGCCAGAACACCGCGAGCACTGAATCGTTTCATCTGTCGTTCACGTAGCTGGATTTAAACGGACAAATTGGCGGAAAGATCTGATACAGGTTGCCCAGTGGCAGAGTCTCCTCTCTTTCAGATTGCACTCACAGAGACACACTCAGCACCTATCCTATCCTATCCTTCCCTATCCCACCCTTCCCAGCACCTTTCCCTAGGTGCTGCCAGGCTGCCCACAGCAGCCTGGGTGCTGGTGTGGTCGAGATGCTCCAGCTGGGCTGGACAATCCCATTGCAAACGGTTTGATGAACCCACACCATGTCCCGCGTGTCAGACGCACGGCTGTGCTGGCAAGCCCATCTCAGGCCGGGATTACCCAGACACACCTCCACAAAAGGGGCCGAGTGTTTTCCACCAGGCTCCCAGTTCTCTCCAATCCTGCTGTTCTTCCTAGGAAGCAGTGACGGCCCAACACATTGGAGGAGCTCAGCGACAACTACAACTCTGATACTTTGCTCCCGTTACATTATTTTTCTGTGTTGCAACGACTGTTTCATGAGCTGATCATACACGAACTGCGTGGCCAAAATGGGCCAGCACCCACTCGTGCTCCCTGCCAGCGTTCTAAAGAGGTTTTCAAGGTCTTTCTGTAATTTTGGAAAGGAGGAATGGCACATCCCAATTTCCATTTCTAGGCTTCGTTTCCATAAATACTTCTTCTGTCCCATTTCTTCTACTGCACATATACAGAAAACTACAGTTTTGTGGTAAGCCTGTTCTGAAGCAGTTCCAGCCCAGCAGAAGAGTATGTGTCTCCTGAGCGGCTGGTTCCTCAGCTCTTGGGAGCACGCAGATAATCTCCTACCTGTCACATTTCACTTGCCCTGTGGAGTGCTCACGGAGAGGATTCTCCTGCAGACCCTGCTGCATGGGGACCTGAAGGAGCGGCTGGGCCGCACTGATTGATTAAAGGCAGTCCAGGAGCGGTCTGAAGCCTTCAGTCATCCATGGTTAATGGAACATCCAAAGAGGACCGGACAGACACGGTGGTGTTTCACACCTACCCCAGATGCCCACTGGACAACTCCAAACTCCCAGGCGTTATCTGCACTGTCTGCTAAAGGGATCCCCCATGGCAAAGGCAGGATCCACTCTGCGTGTGCTAAATCGAGCTGGGGGAATCAGAATTCCTCCAGCGCTTCTGAAGAAAGATGGCAATACTTCTTGCTGTGGCTCTGTAAATGTCCTGCAAGAGATTCTATTCCAGAAATCAAAGTTATTTTCTGGTAGATTTAGTACAATATGAGTTCTAAAGTGGGAATCAGACCAGAGATACTGGGCAGCCGGATGGCTTCAAGAGAAAACTTAGTTTAAACCTGCTAAGTCCTGATCTTGTTGTCTACACGGTCAAAGCCATTACACGGTGTTTTGGCCCCAACAGGATTCTGTACATGAGAAGGAGATTGTGAAAATCAAATTTATAGGCCACAGCTCTGGTTACTAGCACGAGGAAGTGGTTGCAGGAGGACAGACAAACCTCACAGCCTAGTCACTAGGCTAAGAAATGAAAGCAGAGAGATGCTCTGCTGGCAGGGGACTCGTCTGGTTAAGAGAAATACCACATCTCGTGGTGGGTCTCTGCTTGGGAACAGGGGGATGAACCCACTACTGCCAAAGCAATACTCCGTACGTGGTGGATAAACCGAGCAGGAATTCACCAGTGAAAGGAGGGAGGGAGAAAGCAGCAGAGAGGATGAAGAGCCCTTTTCCCGTATCCTGGTGATGCGGGAAGGCAGCTGAGCTGCTCCTGAGCTCAGAGACAAGGTCACTCTAACACAGCAACAGTCTTGATTGCTCCAGAACTGCCCCAGCGTCACGTCAGCTCGGAGCACACGGGTGAGCTCAGCTTGTCTCCGCTTGCCTGCGCAGACCTGCACTTAATAAAAGTGAGGGACCATTTGGTTACACTTTGTAGGTATTTTTACAAGCTGTTTAGACAGCTCGGCGTGGCAGAGACATTCTGAACGTCTGTACCGCACCTGCAATAGGAGGTCAAACTCAGCAGAGCCAATATGACGTTACGCTGCAATAAATACAAATTATTGCTATGAAAAGCAAAAATGGGAGGAAAGTCCCGATCAAACTTTTCATGGATAAAGTGGGTTTTTTTGCTAGCAAATTTAAGATAGTCTTGTAAAATATGAGGAGGGAAATACCACTTCAAACTGCCTTTAAAAAAGATAAAAAGGGACTGCAGTAGAGCAGCCTTTTCTAAGGAGCCTGACTGTCAAGAAATCTGGGAAGTTCAAGCACCTTCCTTGAAGGAATCAACCGAGGCTCAGAGGTAGCTAAAGAGACATGCCAAATAAAAAAGGGGGGAAAGGGAGGAAAGAAACGCTTCAGATGATAAAACATCAAATGGATGAAGTTGAAATAAAAATTTAAAAAATAAAAAAGAACTGACTCATTGGAAGGGAGACAGGTGGCAAGCAAAGCTCCTGGCAGCTCGCTGCTTGATATTCAGGCTGTCATCTGATTCAAAGTTGATGATGAAATAGTCCCAAGCAAGAGCTTTTAAAAGGTAACAAAGCAAACCTTGCATCCATGTAATTAGCAATCACCAGAAGGAGGGAGGAAAAATATTTAGGTGCCTACCTGAGAGAAAAGGAATATTGCAGCGCTCTGAAACAAAGCAACAGCCGGCTGTGCAGGGAAAGCTGGCCAGAAACACCAGCTTCAGAACTATTGGTTCAGTAAACATATGCAGAGGGAAAAGCTGATTTTTCTCTTTCCCTGTTTTTGAAAGGTCTGTAGAGACTCCGGAATTGAAAGAACAAATTGTTCGTGTTATCTGCAAGTGCCATCTCCAGACATGCCTGACACACACCGCACCGCGCTCTGCTTTTCCATAAACACGCTGCTCACAAGCGGGGCATCTTTGGCAATAAACCACTTCCCCTGAATTGTTTCTGTCGCTGCAGAGAACACCACGTGGTGTTTGTTCTGTCTGACGGCCTTGCAGGTGGATTTGTGCAGGTGGTTTTGTGGAGTCGTGCTCGAACCCTTCCAGAGCTTTCCTGACTGTAGGGAAACCAAGTCTCATCCCAAGACTTTTGTTGTCCAGCTCCGTCTTGCTTTGATTTACACAGCAGACTGCTCCTCCGTCACGGGTGCACACCAAACACGCTGTGACACATGCAGGCAAACGTTTTCAGAAGTCACCTGTAATTTCCATGTACTTCAGTATGTTCTGCATCAGCGTGAGCCTCTGGACAGCCCAAGTCCTCCCTCCCATCTCTCTGCCCTGGACGACGTGGAACCTTCGCTGTAGACAACGTCTCTGGTACGGAGGTGGCCCAGAGCAGCCATGGTAAGGGGTGAGGCCATGACCCTTTCACTACAATCAGGTAATTCAAACCACACAGCTCCTGCATTTAGAAAGCCCTGAATGATGTAGAATATCCAACACGAGACCTCTAGAACGTAGCTGACTTTTTAAAATGCCATCTTGCAGTCTGGGAACTGGCTGATGGGTTCCTGAGTCTCTACTTCTAATCTCAGCATCAAATATGAACAATTATAAATTAAATTATAAATTATGTTTTGTTCAGTGAACATTTCAACCTAGATTCCCTGAATCAGTAACTGCTGCTTTATAGAAACCACAGAATGGTTTGGGTTGGAAGAGCCTTCAAAGATTCCAACCCCCCTGCCATGGCAGGGACACCTCCCACTAGAGCAGGTTGCTCCAGGCCCCGTCCAACCTGGCCTTGAACACCTCCAGGGATGGAGCATCCACAGCCCTCCTGGGCAACCTGGGCCAGGCTCTCACCACCCTCAGAATGAAGAATTTCCTCCTCATTTCCCATCTAAATCTCCTCTCTTCCAGACTGAAGCCATCACTCCTCACCCTGTCACTACAGGCCTTTGTGAAAAGTCCCTCCCCAGCTTTCCTGTAGGCCCCCTTCAGACACTGAAGACATTTCTGTGTAGACATTAGTTTTCTGAGGCTGTTATTTGCTTTATGACTCCAGCCTAGCTGAGTATGTTTCAGATCTAGCATCCACTTTGCAAACAGCCTATCAAGTATTAATAAATAATTAATACGCACTGTAAGAAATTATCAGAACTCACATGTGACCTCTTATTTATGTGCTTATCCTGTTTAAAAATTCATCAATGATTAACTAGTACTTTTTCAACCGCCTACAAAACGTACACAGAGCAACTAATTAATGGCTGTATTAAGTCTGACGTGGGGCTCAGCCATACCCTGCCTTACCTGCCCGCGCGGGGAGATTCAAATGACAACCAAGAGAGGTGTGCTGGAAAAACAATGCATTAAATAAAAAAACAAACTAAATGGAAAACGTCAGGGTGGCTTTTTTCCAGCTGAAACATATTTTCCTTTGGGCTCATTATTTCTTTTTTTTTTTTTTACGAGCCTTTGTTGGCAAAGAGGCCTTGATGTAACTGAACAGGAATTTAGCGGCGTAATTTCAAGTATGTCAGTGAAAGGACATATTCATGTGATAATTGAACTTCACGTCCTTGATAATAAGCACACAACAAAACTTAAACATTCCTAAAATCATGCTACTGAAAAACACGGTTTAGAGGCTGGAGAACCAACCACTGATTTCAGTTCTTTAATGGAACACCCTTTAAAACCGGGTCACTCAGCTCCCCGCAACACACCATTTGTGCACAACACATTAAAAGCTTTTTCAAGCCACCACCAACATTATTTCCTATCACAACTTTCCACAAGAACATTCATTTTGCAAAGAAAAGCCAGTAGCAGGATGAAAATCCTTTTGAAAAGCGATGTTGTGTGTTCTGAACGTGTAAAGCTGGCCCAGATACTTGCTGCATCTGCACTGAGGCTCCCAGAGATCCCTGCACATGCGGCAGCAGGCTCTGCACGTCTGCGGGGTGAGGAGCAGGACCTGCCTACAAGCAGCCGGGGTTCCACCACGTCTGCCGAGAAGTTCAAAGGACAAAACCCAAGCAGACACTAAGAGGCCATCGTACATCAGTCGTCTTCACAGGTGACAAAACATCGAAGCCGTGAACCTCTACCACAAGAGGGTATTAAGGAATGTTTATGCAACAGTTCAAGAAGCACGTATGAAATAGTTCAAGAAATTCATATTGTCTTACTACTGTAGTCAAGCAGAACCAGTAAGTAGCTTCTACAGAATCTTGCTACTGACAATTTTGTAGGTAGAACTAAGCAGAGAAACGAAAAACATCTCTGCGTGAACAGAGACAATAGTCTAATTTTACTATATATTTACTAGCTGGCCCATAACACTGCTCCAGTCTCTGAATGCTGCTGGAAGTCTCTTCTGTCCTCTTCACTTACCACCTGCTTACCATCTTCCCTGCGCCTTCACTTCCTTTTTCTATGGCTGTTCCCATTTTTAATGCTCTGACATGGAGACCCTGTGGCCAGTGTGGCCCCATGGTCAGCACAGTCATCTCCTCCAAGCAGAGATTTCACCTCCCTACCTGCTTTGCTTACGCTCCTTTCTCACAAGTCATCATTTGGGCTGTATCCCAACAGTGCCAGGGTCCTTGGCCAGCACCACGTCCTGAATTTGGAGTGCCTGTAACCCAGCAGCACTCTTCTCGCTGCTTCCTATGGACTTGCAGAAGTCACAGCGAACATCACTTTGTTTTTCCCTCTTCCTCCATCTCTGAAGGAAGCTCTGCTGTGCCCATCACCTCAGTATTTGATTGCTGGATCAGTATTTGAAGGCCTTGTGAAGTCACTAGTCTGTCTTCATTCTTAAGTTACTTTATGTGCAAAATAACAAAGCTCAAGGCCAGACTTGTCACCTTTACAAGATGTTTGCCTTAAAGAACTCCCTTTTCACACTCCTGATCTGGAATCAGACATTCAGAACAGCCCTACGTGTAACGACACAGCAGCTTTCTCTCCTGCTGTTTCTGTTAAGACGTGCACACACACACACCCCCCGGGTTATGCAGCGTGAAATATCTCCTGTTGTTAACACCCTGCTTTAACCACAGAGTTAAGATTTATCAGTGACGCTTTCAAACCTTGGGTCCGTGCCGCTACTAATCAAGACAGCAGAAGAGCTCTGCCCGCTCGAGAACGGTGCTTTCGCACAGACAGCAGCACTGCTTGATCGAGCCTGGTTTTCACATCCATCTTCCCTCCCCTCCTTCCCTTTCCAGCTGTCGAGCTGCTGCCAGAGCCGCTGCCGAGCGGGGCTCTGTGCCGGGACCGCAGAGGGAAGAGAACCCGCACTGAGCGGGCAGAGCTGCCAGCCTGGCACGGGAAAGGTGGGAGCAGAAAACTGCATCTGAACCCAAGAGTATTCCTTAAAAAAAACATAGAGTGTTGGCAGGGGGCAGGGAGGATCTGAAGAGAAGGAGGAATCCAGAAGCTGCATTTCAGTGACAAGAGACTAATGTACCTCAAATAACGACTAAATGTGATGCCAGGAGACGAGCAGGAACCAGCCCAGCTCCAGATGACAAATGAAGAGATTCCCGTTCTATACATACACGCACAGATGGGACTGAATGAGAGAAATCCTCTTTCTTTCCTTGGAGCTGAACTCAGTGTGCTGCTAGTGTTGATTAATATCGAATCATTACGTAAGACGGCGAACGTGAAAGAGTTAAATCATCCCAAGGCATGTCTTATTTTCCTGAAGGAGCAGCAAGACTGAACCTGTTCTGCAGTCCCTCTGCTGAGGGCGGGGACTTAGCACCAAGAGAAATCATTTCCATTTTTTCACCTGACACGTTTTCAAAGGGAATTAATATTTTTTTTCCTTTCAGGTCCTGGTATTTCTGCTTAGTGATGATCTAAGATGCCGTTACATCTAAAATGAAAAGATAGATTGTAAGCCTTTCCACGTAAGGATTTTGAGTAACGTTCTCTGTCTATATCTCACAAAGCAGGACCTTGACCATGAAGGGGAATTCCAACTACTGCTGTAACAAAATGAGGTAGAAACAGGTCAGCGTATTTAATTTCTACCTTTAGCAGGCTTGACTACAATCCTCACTGATATATTTTGAAGGGAAAAAAGCCATTTTCTATTTGGAAAGCATCCATAGGAAACACCCATCTTGGGAATATCCCTAACTTGGGTTAGGGATAGGGTTGATTGCTTGGGTTTTTTCCTGGAAACAAATACCTTCCATTTCAAAGGTCCCTGTCAACCCAACGTGTTCTATGATTCTACAGGTTCAAGTTCTAGTGAGGATATAAAAACCCAAAGATGTTTCTAGAAAAAAAATGTTGATTAAAATGATCTTTTTTGGTCCTGCAATAATTTCCTCCCAGCTTGACTGTTCAGGGTATGACCCGCAAATAAACTCATGATAAAAATATTTAAGAAAATAAAGCTTAAAATGCAATTCTTCACTTTCATACAGACCTGCAAGCACCTAGGAAGAGAACCATCAGCCTTACTCGTCTCATTTTGGAGATGGAGAAAGAGAAGAATGAGGGAACGGAATCTTTACGCCCACAACGAATCGGCCACATTTAACTGCTCAGTATTGCAGTGGTGACCTCTGCTCCATCCCTGTCCCTAAACCCTCTGTAGCCCTCCAGAGCCCCTTCCACGTGCTCGCTGCCTCTTCCTCACTCCCTCTTCCACCCTTGGCTGTCACAGGACCCAATGACTTGATAATGGCATCCACAGTCAGTAGACTTGCACTGTGGGGATCCATTTTCACTGTAGGCTTCCCAGCAGAGAGGTCTGTGCTCAAATACTGCGCACGCCCCACACAACGGACCTACACGAGCGGCTGATGGTAGGAGAGATACCTGGCGTGGTGTGGCAACAATATACCGACCAGCTCTGGGCCGGCTGGTGAAGGAGATCATGAACTGCATCAGCGCATCTGCTCCCAGAAGATGGCAACTGCCCCTTGCCCCTCCAACTGCCAGTTTTTTAAATACCAAGACACTGTGGGCAGCTGTGTCAGAATTGCTGTGGGAGTTACACGTGAGAAAAACAAAACAAAACAAAACAGTTAAGCCACTAAGGATAATATTCCACGCGGATGCACACAATCCCAAGGATGTCTAGGTAAATATCCAACACATCACACAAATTCCTTACCCGTAGCTCTTCAAAAGTAGAGGAATGCTTAATGAATAAATGAAGTGACAGAAAATCCTATGACGATCACAGCAACGGTACGCAATAAAGCAGGTCAGAAGACACCCAAGTAAGCTGGGTGCTAAATGTGACTCTCCAAGCCAATACAGGAAGACACTGCTGAGAAGATACCATCACACAACGCTTAAGATAGGACACACATCTTTCCACCTTCTACCTTGCTCTCAAGCATTAACTAAATTCTAAGGAGAGATCAAAGTGATGAACCTCAAGAGGGAGGAAGATCTGGGCTCAGAAGCAGCTTCAGAGGTGCTCCAAGATGGTTGGAACTGGAGCTCAATCCCATTTCAGTTATTCCTGGCTGCCGGAGGAGCCGAGGGCTCAGCTCGCTCCCGAAGTGTTGTGTACATTACCACACGCTTCTGCCATCAACTTCGAATCCATCTTCAGCAATTCATCATGCTAAATTAATGGGAGAACTAAACCTGGTACAATTCCTGGACTCATCAATGATTTTTAATTAATTACCTATAACCGGAACATTTCTTAATTGTGCAGAACAAGACAGACTTGGGATCTCTGACAAATGCCTTCATTTTTTCCTCAGCTTAATTACCAAAATCCTGTATTTACAGAACGTACTTATTCTAGAATAAAACCTACCCTTCAAGAGCCTCGTTTTTTATGGGTACGTAGCTCACTGAACAAATCATTAGCAATCACATCCTCATTGTCGCAGTTCATTAAAAATGAAGTCATAAAACTCCACATAGTTGAGGCCAACAATCTGCCACATTTTGGGGGCGGGGGGTGAAAGAGCCTTTTCTTCAGGCTCTTTTATAGCGAGCAAGCTAAAAATGCCCTTCAGAGTTGGGACAGCAGGTATGTAACAACTGGTTAAATCACACTGAATAACAAAAGAAACACAACTTTCAGAATTCACACCAATCTTAACATAAAACCGAGCTTTGTTTGCAAAGAGTGACTTGTGATGACACCAATCATTTGGTGACTTCCAAGTTAACGTGAGCTTCTCTTACATGGCTCTAGTGATGCACTTGAAATGGTACTGCATGGTACGATGAACCACTCAGGGTTTTAATCCATTGCCTTGAGATTGTTATCATTGCTGCCGTGAAATAAATGTGGAATGTTGAATTCTGGTCACAGAATTCAACCTACCTCCTAAGAGGTCTCCGTTTTCCTCCTTGAGCTCTAGGAACCATGAGTACCTGTGTGAAGGACCTGTGGAGAACTCCCAACGCAGCAAGGCAGGGCCATGAGCTAGAGACCAGTAGACCCAGTGGAAAACAGGGTGAAAGGAAGAGGAGAAGAAGAGATGTACTGAAAATTGCTGACTCGGATGGATACATGCTTTGCTGTAATGACTCAATGATGCTCTCTACAACTACCTGAAAGGAGGTTGTAGAGAGGTGGGTGTTGGCCTCTTCTCCCAAGTAACTAGTGAAAGGACAAGAGGAAATGGCCTTAAAATGCACCAGGGGAGGTTTCTTTACTGAAAGAGTGGCCACGCATTGGAATAGGCTGCCCAGGACAGCGGTGGAGTCACCATCCCTGGAGGGGTTCAAAAAATGTGTAGATGTGACACGTGGGGACATGGTCTAGTGGTCATGGCAGTGTTGGGTTGATGGTTGGACTTGATGCTCTTAGAGGTCTTTTCCAACCTTAATGATTCTATGAATAAAAATGTCATTTTCCTGGAAGCCAGGAGCGGGGCTGTTCCAGAGATCAAGGCTTGCGTGATGGGCTGTGGGTCTGTCCTAACCGCTCCTCCCTGCACGCACACAGATACCCTCAGCCACACATCAAATCTCAGCTACGGAGTCCTCTCCGCACGGCTTAATGTTGTGGAGAAAGGTATGATTTTAACAGCTGGACAAGTTATTTTTCACTGTGAGGGTTATTAACCTTTGGAACAAATTACTGGAGAAGTGGAGTTTTCTCTCTGAGTCCTCAAGCGACTCCCTGGAGGCAATTTTTAGTCAAAATAAACTATTGGGTTTTATAAACAGGGTAACCTTGTGAAGTTTTGTGGTCCCTGACATACAAAAAGGCAAAGCAGATGGCTAACTGCCTCTTCTCTGCTGAATTTGTGTGTATCAGGGTAAGATATCCCCCCTCTGATCTTCATTAGACGTGAGAGGAGGTGAAATACGTACGGTTACACCTACCTTTTCCTCAGGACCTACGTGGAAAACTCACTGGAACAACATTAATTCTAGTCTCTGGTCTATTACAGAAGAACAAAAAGCCTGGACCTTGTTCTCAAAAGCTAATATAATAAATCTTTGGGAGCTAATCATAAATAAAAAAAGGTTAATCAGTTCCTCAGGTTGCCGAAATTTTGTGCACGCTGAGACTCTCAATATATTCTGCAAAGAAAAAGCAGCAAAGAAAATACCCGTCGATTTTGTTTTCAAATAAAAATTTCTAATAATTCCAAATCGCCAGCGGGTTGCTTCCTTTTTTGATTTGCACAATTTGTGTTCCAACCGCAAAAAACACACAAACTGCCTTCGCCTCCCCACTTCACTTTGCGTGTGACGTTGACGTGGCTTTTTAAGCCAGGAGCCTAACATATGATTTAGAGGCTCTGGGATAGAAAATGATAATGCCAGGGAAAGAAACGGATCGGAAATTTACATTAAAATAATGCAATTTCACCACACTGCAGAAAACTACTGGGCCAAGGGAGCACCTGAGCAGCTGTAAGTAAGTCTCTGTTACATCTGAATATAGTATAGACGTTTTAAAAGGACTAAATAGGCATGTGCTAATGCCACCCCGAGACACAGCAGACCACTTTAGACGGGCTTTTATGCCAGGAACAAAACAGGCTCAGCAGGACTCCCTGAAGGCTGCAGACAACGCTTCTCTCTCTCATGCTAAAGCAGCAGCTAAAGCCCCAACCCTGTTCCATCAGCCACCACGTAGGCAGAGAGCACAAGTCAACCCTCCCCGGCTGACCCCCGGTGTAAGCAGATGGGAGGGCACAGACTACAAGGCAGGAGATGTTCTCGAAGATTTCAGGATTGGTTTCAGTGCTCAAATGCTAATGAAAGCCAACGTGACCTTGCTTTCCTTTTTTCTTTTGAAGTGTGACACTTTGCACCGAGACGATCTCTCCCAGCTCACGCGGTGAATTAATCAGCAGAGCGCAGAACGGGTCCCAGCTTGTGGGGCCTCCAGCCGCAGCTGACTGGTGGATCACCTTGCTTCCCAAACTCCCAAGGAGGAAGGACATCCTCCAGTCTTGGAAAGAAAGGTTGAACTTCCTGTGTAGAAGCTCTCTCCAAGATATTCCTGAATCTTATTTCCCTTGGGATTATGCCAGTCAGCATACACACCCCTACCCTCAGGAGTTCATGTAAGTGGCTCGGTTTCTTTGTATAATTGGAAGAGTAAGGAGGGGCCTGAGCAGCAACCAAAGATCTAGCCTCGGGTTCTTCCACAAATTAGAGCTGTAAACAGCGTGCAGACCTCCATGAAAGGGGAGCGATGCACGATTGCCCGATGGGACTCTGCTCCCACTAACATCATCCCTCCCTCATTCTCTCACACACGGGACAGAGCCGCTCCGAAGCTAGGGAAGATCAAAAGCCGCATGGAGAGCTTCGTACAAATTCTCGGTCAACTTCAGCACTTGTAGCGTTGTTGCCTTCTGGGTACTAAGAACGAGAAGAACAGTAATCACTGTTTCCAAACAACGTGCGATGTCAGTAAGTTCTTCTGCCATTTGCCAGCTAGAGCAGAGCAGTAACGCGCCCGCCCCGGCAAAGCCCAACACACAGGAGCATCGGAGGAGAACGACGGTAAGAACACCGAGGCTTCCACTTCCACAAAGTCTTGGATTTTGAACATTATAGCTGGAAAGAAAATTATTACTAGACTGTGTTAGTTTTAGGACTTGTCCTGCGTGTTTTGATGTATGTGTTCTGTGTGCACACAGACACCGAACACCTGCCCTGACCTTGGTCCTCCTAAACACGCGTTCTGTTAAATTCATGGCTAATGATGACCCAGAAAAACAATTTCTCTCGTCTTCACATAATGTGAGCAGTGCGTGGTAATTAACGAGCCTTTAAGAATGACGCTGTTGATTATTTCAGGACAATCAAATAAGAGCACAGAGATGGAGTGTGAATGGGAAGGCCGGTGTCAGATGTACAGTTTAAACAATAGCCGTTTTGCCTGTCATTCATACCGGAGTACTGCAGGACGGGGGAAAGAAGAACTATTTATAACCTGTCAGTCCCAAGAAACCACAATTATGAAGATTTAATTAACACATGGAGCGGTTTCAGGCAATCACATCGTTCTAAATTTAAGAAGTAGCACATTTCAGGCCCAAGATGATTTAGAACATTAACAAATGCTAGTTGAACCAGGGCAAGAATTTGATGGCCCTGTTGGTTCCTTTTAAAGCATCCATCACAGCACAAAGATAATCCAAATGGATGTGTTAGTGAAAGATGAGAGCAGTGAAGAATCATCTGGGGTTTCAGAGGCCATCACACAGAAGGAGAAGCTGATTTTTAATGAGAACCGAGCTTGAAAATGAGTAAAAACACACAACTCCAGTCCATGCATCAAAGACACTCTACACATTGGAAAAGTCTGGCAAATAATTGAGTGCGGGTGTTTGAGAGTGTAAGGCACTAAGAGTGAGCCTGACCTTCCCCCGGAGAACCTGAAGCTTGTGCTCAGTGCCAGAGAGGTCCTCCCTTGGCCTGACGCCGAGGAGCGAGCTGTAACCTGTGCACGGTGCAGTCACAGAACGCGGGATGGCCTCTGCACCGCACCAGACTGGGAGGTGGAGCCATCGCACAGAACACTGTCAGAGGTCTCTGGAAACCCAGACTGCAGTACTCACCAGGCAGCTCATCTCCCGCAAGAACATCACCCTTCACGTCTCCGTGCCCTCTTTCTGTGCTCTCCTTGTCTAGGTGACCTGCTGTGTCCTCTTCTCCCAGGCACAGAATGATGCCTTCAATACTTCCATGCAGTGATTAAACTCGGGAGCCCTCACCCAAACACGTACAGACACAGTAACAATACTGCCATTACACTGACTTTACCTTCCTTCTCTTTCTACCTCCTGCTTCTTAATTGGATTAAAATACAAGGACCACATAGGCGAAGTCTACTTCTTCCACACAAGAAAAAAATCTTCACCAGGGTTTACACGGGAAAAAAAAAAAGGATAAGGAACCTTCTGCTTTAAAACTGGTTCTTACATTGCCTGTCAAAACGGGAGCTGGAGATTGCTTCTCCAGCACCGTGTATCTATGTCCGTGTGCAGCCGGAGCGCTGTGCACACACCCAGCACCGAATGCATCAGGAGATCTTTGTGTGCTTCATAATTACTGAGCTCTGCCTGTTGTGACGAAGGACAAGCCACGTTCCCACAATACATGTAATACAAAGTGACTTAACAACCGTCTAATTTTTCTCCTTAACGCTCGCCGAGCAGTTGAAATGTTTGGATAGAAAAGACTACGTACTTTAATACGACAAAAGAACTTACAAAATCCAGGAGCAAATCAAGGTTGAGGTCAGCCTTCCCCACTGAGGTCTTCACAGAAAGAAAACCCGCACCCGTACAAGCGCACACATCAGTGGTCCAGCTTTGATCACAAACAAACTGACCATGCTACTTTTCCCCACAGGCTAAAACCAGAAATACTATTTTTCTTTGTATTGTTGCATATTTCAGAGGCAACTGAGTAATATGGTGATGGAGAAAGAACAGGGAAAAAACCGGAACCTTCCCAGCAAAGCGCTGTTGTGTAAGATAAGAGATCTATGTGATAGAGGAAGTAAAAATCAGGATAATGCTAATCTGATGAGTTTTGAGAGCGTCAGATAAACGTACTATGGAAAACATTCCTTGCTTTTTTGTCACACAAGGGATAGAAAACAAAGCACAGAAGTTCCAGCCCCCTCGCCAAGTCCCGTCAGTATCCATAGGAAGATGCCCACTGACAGAGACACAGCCCTGGACCACAAAGCTTCTCAGAAAGCCTCTCTGCCTTGTTAGCACCCATGAACATCTCATACTCTAGTCAATTATGTTTAAATGTATCTAAAGAACCACAAGAGCAATTTTTAAAATGGCTTGAAGGTCTCAATCTATACTTGAACAAAGGAATAATGGTGGAGATCTTGCTATAGCTGGAATATACTCCCGATGATGAAAGATTGTAGACAAACAGCATGTTCTGGCCCTTCTTGCCTTCCCCATTCTTGTAGGTAGAACAATTCCCATGCGAGTGCCCATGACAACCGCATGGCTGAGGAAGGAAGAGCTTAAAAGGCAAAGACAAAACAAATTCATCAGGCCAAGAAGCCAATATTCCCATGAAGTACCACCCTCTCATCCCATCCCTTCGCTGCACACTGCAGTTTCTAACAACGTTGGAATTTTGCAGCTAGGAACAGAGGCAGTTCCCAGGAAATTCCCTAGAGTTGATCCAGTCGTCTTTTGGTGTAGATGGAGATATCTACAAGCCACCTAAGCTTCTCTGGCTGCACAACTGGCAGATGCTGTAAAAGCCGATTAGTGTCAAAAACATTTACTGCTGCAGCCCATCTGTGTTCAGTCCTGGCTTGAAACGCCCAAGTGCCACGATGTTGGTGGGGCTGGAAACACAAATGACACAGGAACGTATCGTGTTGAGATGTTTCCCACATGGCCGTCACAACAGAGGGCTGCGTCTCCTCCGTGCCAAGCTAGAGGAGCAAGTGATCTGAACGCTGGTAGCCCAGCTCAATGGAAGGAACAGCCCTGCGACCGCTGAGACCTCAGTCGTGGTCCCAAAGGCTTTCAAACGTGTAGGTGTCTTCCAGCGGGGGCTAACGGTCTGCCAAAAGGAGTGGGTGTCTCAGAGCACTGCTGTCAAGAAGCAGAGTGAACCAGCGGGTGCACAGCTCTGGTCACCCCCGTGCCCAGACCAGCTCCGGGAGCTCTGTGCTTAACCTCAAGAATCAGGTCAACTCTCTTATTCTGGAGGAGAGTTTGAGGAACATTTCTGGCAGTGGGGTACTTACTAATAAGATTGTTTACCCCTTTTAGAGTGTGGGTTTTATTTTTTGGTGTGTGTTTTAAAGAAAAAAAAAAAAATCAGCAAATGAATAAGTTCAACAGATTTCTCTGCTGTTCCTGTTAGCACTCTCCCTCCTGGCATGAGCTACATAATGGACTAAAATTGATTTTTTTCTCCTCCTTAAAATACTGGCAGCACATCACAGAGTCTGAGCAAAAGCAGAAGAAGAGATGAGAGAAAGGTAAAGAGAGATGGAGAGGGCAAACTGCATCTGTCACAATTCCAGCAACGCAGGGATCCTTCACAGGGCCTGAGCAACCATTATAACGGTATTTCATTACAGGTATTTCTTACATTACAAGTATTTTCTTCTCTGGTACAAAGCTCTTGCAACGCAGCATCCTCTCCGTTTGAGCCGTCCTCACATAACTCAGACCGTGAAGTTTCTGGAAAGTGGCAAAATTAGGGGAAGCAGAAAAAGAGGTGATGAGGAGGCTGGGAGGATGCCGGTCCATCAGTTACCCTCCCAGCTGGATGTTCTGCTAGACTCTGAACCCTCGCTGCAATTCCAGAGTTCTGTCTGTTAACTGTCAGCCTCTGGATGAGAGAAGGTGGAGCAAATATAATGCCCAAAATGTGGGTAGGAAAGTTTCCAAGTGAAAATGTGGGAGATGTGGGTTCAGCTTCTTCCTTCACCACTGATTATCTGCATCATCTCAGAGCACTTCGCTTCCGAGGTCTCAGCAGCACCTGTACTGCAAGCCCCGATTTCAGACCAGCCAACCAGCCCCCAGGCACCTGAAAAAGGACTGAGTAAGACCTTCCAAAGCGTTCCGCATCCTTCCGCAGCTCCCTTTGCGAAGTTACACCCAGCGCCTCAACTGCTGCTGAGGCACAGCTGGCTGAGCTCTGCCGGAAAAACGGCCAGGCATTTTGGGAACATCTTTGGGAAATCTCACACTTTGCAAGTGCTGAGCCCAGGAAAAATTGCCCCTCTGCATTTATGGCTCCATCACTGGCACTTGCAGAGCACAACTTCCCATGTACTCGTCATAACAACTATGCAATGCTAACAAAGGCTCTGAATGGTAACAAAGGCCAATTTCTACCTTTGGTCCTAACCCTGAAGACATTTCTAACATTCAGCTTCTCCTCAAACCTCTCGCTGAACCCGTGCCTAAAAGATTTCATCTCTGAGCCACATATTTCTTCCAGATCTACTGCACCGAGGAAAAGCGCTCCCAGCTTAGCCTTTGCTTACTCTCCCAGTACAAACATCGAGCTTATGACAGTTTCATTAGATTGATTCACCCTTCAGTTCACAACTCAAGCAAGAATTCAAGGTCCATCTATAACCACAGAGAGGTGGAGAGGGGAGGCGGAGAAGGAGCCGTAGCACAGGAGAACATAAGGAAGGTAAATGTACGATGTCCATCCCAGTGCCAAAACTGGATGAGTCACTGGAAAGGCAATCACACTGCTCAGGCCCTGAAATGACGACAGTGCTATTTAATTGTGCTATTTAATTAACAATTACTGCTACCCATACTCCTCACCTCCCATATTCTTCTCTTCATAATGCACTAGCTGCGGAATCACCTGCCTTCTGCATTCCCCCAAGCTATGGTGACCTTACACCTCTGCCGTGAAGTCCTCGCTGAGTATCCGTTATAACAACACCAGGCTGATGACGAAAGAAAATACCATCACTGCTCTTACTTAGAAAAATAGGTAGTGAAAACTTCTGCCAAATCATGGAGTGATTGGAGGATGATGAGGGGGCTGGAACACCTGCCTGATGAGGAAAGGTTGAGAGACCTGGGGCTGGTTAGTCTGGAGAAGAGAAGACTGAGAGGGGATCTAATGAATGTGGATCAATAGATGAGGGCTGGGGGTCAAGAAGAAAGGGGCAACCTCTTTTCACTTGTGCCCTGCAATAGGGCAAGGGGCAATGGATGCAAGCGAGAGCACAGGAAGTTCCACCTCACCATGAGGAGGAACTTCTTGCCTGGGAGGGTGACAGAGCACTGGAACGGGCTCCCCAGAGAGGTTGTGGAGTCTCCTTCTCTGGAGACTTTCCAGACCCGTCTGGATGTGTTCCTGTGTGACCTGCCCTAGATTCTCTGGTCCTGCTTGGCAGGGGGGTTGGACTCGATGATCTCCAGAGGTCCCTTCCAACCCCTCACATTCTATGATTTCTCTCATGAGGTCCAACACCCCATAGCTCACGCACAGCCCCTGGGCAGCCAAGCTGCAGAACTGGAACCTCGCACCGAACAGTATCTGGGCCGTGGAGACTGGTTTTTGCTTTCTGCATCTTGTTCAAAACAACACAGTAATGGTGTTTAATAAATAACTAATACACAACAGGGGCATGTCAACATTTCCCTTTAAATCAGGCTCAAAAGCAGGAGGTCAAGAGCAGCCCACCAAGCCTGCATATGTCGCATTCCTTTATCAATCTATTTCTTCCCGCTGGCAAGAGGGGAGGAAGCAGAATTCCAAGTGAACGTAATGTTGTGTGACTGATTTTAGCATGTATGAATACAAGTGACAACTGCCCGGGTTCTCTCTCCCGTGGAAAAGGCAGGAGCGTCACAGCAGAGATGTACTCGCATGCGAAGTGAAGAGGTGGGGCTGTTCACCAAGCGCTGGGCTTTGGGCAGATCCTGAGAAGCCAGAGTGTAAAAAGTCACCTCGCAGGGTCGGTGTCAATCGTCTCTCAAAGGGCTTCACATCAGCTCTGCTCGGTTAACACCGAAAAGATGTTCACTTGTTTGGTTGGTTGTTGGTTGGTTTGTAGCTGCCAGCCTGAGGAGCGGAGATGAATAACCTCGGGTAGAAGGAAGGGAACGATTTGCAGCAACGTTCCTTCTCCCCATACACCTTCAGAGCGTGCTAGATACAGACACTCTGCGTCTGATACGTACGAAATACATAATATCATCGCTTGGGTGATGAAATTGCTTTTTATGGCTCCCAGATCTTCAGCAAATGTACAAATAACTATGAAAGAGAGAGGGAATAAGATGCACAGGCACAAAGCAAAGCGAACACCAAAATGAGACAGCAGCACCCTGCTAACTGGATGGCCAGAGCCAAAATGAAGAGCATCCAGTGACTGGAGAAGCCTTTGCCAGAACAGAACACACGGGCCAGGTGTCAGCGACTGTAACCCCACGGGTGCCAAGGGACTTGCTCCCGTTTACAGCAGCCTGCCTTTGCCTCTCTCTGCACTACAAGAAGTAATTCATAAAGCACGGACTTGAAAAAGCAGCCACACACCCTGTCCCTGCAGCTCCCCTACCCGCAGGAGACGGACCTGGGCAGCTCTCGCACGCCTGCGCTGCTCCGCTGTACCTAGAAACGTCACTGAGCTTAAACCAACAACAAACGATGCCCCTGCTCACGTGCATCGCTGCTGTGGAAAAAAGAACCTGCATAAATACCAGAGTGTGTTATTTCAAGGCTAGTTCTGCCACGGAAAACAAGTGGTTTATGGATGAGAGGAGCTGGACACCTCTAAAACCAAAATCATCCCTGGGAATGCTCATCACACGACCTTCAGCCACGCTCGGAATCCAGCCTCTATCTCCCAACTACCCAAGCTCAGTCCTCCTTCCCAGGTTAAAATGGAACTAAGCCATGATTTCTTTCCTGAAAGACACACAATTTTTGGACCCCTTTGCTGCTTACAGGCAGCTAAATGTGGGGGCAGATATCTGAAAGGAGACACTCATTTCAAAAATATTCCTCGAAGCAGTAAAATCGATAAACACCTAAGCGATGAGTTCTGAAAGCCCACCTGCCTTGGTTTGGCCAACTCTTCTCTGTTCCAAGCGGTTCTTTTTCGGGAGAAACCTCGGTCTGAGCAGAGTACTGGGAAGTCAGGCTGACAGGGGACGGGCCTGAGCTGTCTGTCACTTGGACAAAACAACACTTTTCCCACAAGTACGTACATCTGGGTAAATTAGTAAATAATGCGATGTTCTGTTTTCTTTTTTTTACCCCCCAAAATAAAACCTTTCCACTGCTGAAGACACTACAAGGATCTTTTTTTCTTACCATTCTTAAGTACTGTACAGTGCATATCTATCCTTTTACAAGTGGAACCTTGTAGCTATGGAGACGAAGAATGTTAAATCCAAGCTGAAGATAGTATTTCAGTGGAGGCTTATGGTTGCTACATGGGCCTTCAGTGATCTGCTGTTTTCTGTCTCCTGAAGTCCTCTGTACTAACAACCAACACGTGATAAATCCCCACGCAAACACAGAGTGTACCTTGTACCAGTCACAGCCTAGGACGGCACCAGCAGGTTCAGGACAGTCTTACTGATTTCCACCAGAACCAAGAATCCCACAGAAAACACAATAAACACCTTGAGTGTGGCAAAGCTGTGCACCAGCTTAACTTAACCTGGACAGAGGAGAGGAATAAAACTGTCCTGGTGCAACAGCACCTGGACACCAGCAAACTGGGGTTCCCTTGTGTTTAACGCTGAGTGTAACAACTGACAGCTACGTGGAGATGTTTTGTCATGTTGACCTTCTGCTGCTGGGCCTGGTAGGACTCTGCAACTCTTTATTTATCTGCCATAATCCAAATGATCCAAATTTCTGTCTCCCAAACAACATCACATATTCCCTATCTTCTGTGTACTATGATCGTGATCCAACTTCTGTTACAGGTTATGGTTCCATCACACGGACTTCCAGTTCTGGTGTGCAGATTCAGCTGTATCATCTCGGTGTAAATTAAACAGTGTTCTGTTCAAGCTAATGAAACTTCAGCAACGTTAAACTTGAGCATGAAGAGGAGACAGCCTTTCAGGTCAAATTAATGCTCCTTGTGACAGTCAGTGAAAATTCAAAATAACTCTGGTAGCATCACTTTCTATTTGAGCTGCTAAGAGGACAAAAAAACCCCACCCCTTCATTCACATGACACTGGTAGGAACTCGAGGTATGCCACGTGGTTTTCTTTCTGAAGACAACACTGCTCCAGAAAAAGCAACCCCAAAACACACACTTTTTCTTTTCCTACTCCTTACCTCAGTGGCCCAAACTCAGCTAGGGCTTCCAGTTGCCAAATGACACATCTGAAAGAAGCCCTATGGTCAGAAAGGGGAAAATGCCACTTTTAAACCCTCAGGATCCTACGACGGCAGCAACGCCGCTCCTCTTCAACGCACCTTCCACTCTACCTGGCTGCTGAAGACATTGGTCAAAACCTACCACAGTCAAACCTGATAAATGGATATGAGCACATTGGAACAGGCACCTTCAGCGCTTGCAGGTAGCCCACAACCAAGGAAGCAAATCAACCACGGTTCCCGAAACGCCTCAGCGCGTGCAGGATGAAGTAACAAGTACCGAGATGTAACTGTGCAAATCCTCCTTACCAGGTATCAACGGCATTCCCAAGTAAAAACACTTCTTATGTACGCATGAATAGTCATTGACAATACAGCAACGAAAAAAAATGCACTTCTTTCTTGCCGAAGCTGAACAACGGATGAAAGAAGCACTGCGAGCTTCTCCTGTTTGTATTTCCCATGTCGCTGAGTCAAAATCGTAACACGTGTGGAACTATTCACCCCAGTAGAGTTGTTTCCCAAGCTAAGCCTTCACTGATCACTAAAATGAAACAAAAAACCCCTCAAGAATCCCCCTCTCCCAAGGCAGATATTTGCAGCTGCACTGTTTGACTCGGGGTCTTTACAAGGCTCAAGTGCAGAAGCTCATATAGGGCAGCTTCTGTGTTCCTGCTTCTCCAGGAAAAGCAGCAAGTGCCTAAGGTTGTGCTGCAGCCTCGTTGTCCCCTGGTTTACTCCTGAACCACACAGAAAATGCAGAAACTCTTTAGCGTCACCTTTAAATAGGCCGTAAACCTCTCAAGATTCGATGTGAGGTCTGCAGTAAAGAGGTTTCCATATTTTTAAACCAGAAAATGTTCTTAAACAGTGTGTTTAAACTCCTCTGTTTCTACCAACACATTAAAAATGGGACTCTCTTGTAGCCACCGCTAATAAATTGGGTGCAAATTGGAGGAGAATAACACTCCAGGTGCTTTTATCACAGTTGTTTACTTCATCTGCATCTATTTTTTTTAATAGAAGTCAGAGTTATTCAAAATAATCACCATCACTTCCCTGACTGTTGTCATTTAATGAGATAACCTTTCATACCCAGCAAACCCAAAAGCAAAAAAACCACCAAACTCATTAATCTTTCTAGTGTTTAGAGACACCTCAAGAGCTTCAAACATTTACCTCTCCTTCCCAGCAGCTGAAATGGTTTTAGGAGGATCATGGTTCATACCTCACATTCCCTGGAGCCAGAGATGGTATACGTGCAGGGCCCAGATCCATTAACCGATACATCCATGGTCTCAGAGTTTGTTGGCTTGTAGTCCACGTAATACTCCTGTAAAGGGGAGTTCATTTGCCTTTCAGACTCTCGGGCCTTTTTCCTGCGCCTCTTCATGAGAGAGTGCTGCTGGAGCTGTTTCATGCTGGCCGGATAGCGCTTCCACGACACGTAGATAACCAACAAAATCATGGCCACGGAAAGAAAGAGGGCCACGCTCCCCGCGATGATTTTGTGAAAGGAAACGTGCTCGTACTCTGGTTCCACTCCAGGCGTTGGGAGGTCTGCAGAAGGGCTTGGCACAACAGACGTGGGCTGGTTGCTCTCAAGTTTGGAAACGGTAGGTTTGGGAACGAAGACAGGTCTCTGGGGGGTTTTGGGGGGTTGGTAGGACCTTTCAGTAACCACCACCTGGATTTCAGCACAGATATTATATGTTTCCACAGCATCGCTCACTTTTTCACCCTGGATATGCTTAGGGCCTGCACATATCATAGTGCTTTCTTTATTTCCCTTGAAATTCTTAAGCCAAGTAAACAGAGGGCAAATGCTTCGAGTACATTCCCACATATTTCCAGACAGAGTGATGGAGATGAGCGAGATCCACGTGTTGATGGTCTCCTGAGAGATGTTGGTGAGCTTGTTGGAATCCAGGTTCAGCTTCTGCAGGTTGGGGAGGCACTGGAAGGTCCCAGGCTCTATCCCTGTAATGTCATTTCCTGATAAATCCAAGTTGTGCAAGGAACTCCAAGTCCACGTCAACCCTTGGCTGATAGACCGGATCCTATTCCACTGCAAATAAATCGAGCGAAGGTTGAAGAGGCGTGGAAAGTGGGCAAAATTGATCTTAGAAAACTGGTTGTGCTCCAAGTGGAGCTCTGTCAACTTCAAAAGGCCAGCGAAAGCATTACGGGATAAGCTCCGCAGGCGGTTGTAGCCCAAATCCAGAAAGTCGAGGTTGCGGCAGTCTTGGAAAATTCGGATGGGCACGGTTTTCAGGGAGTTGGAGCGCAAGTGCAAGATCAAGAGTTTACGCAGGCCCTTGAACTGCTCAGACTGCAACACCTGCAACTTGTTGTAAGAGAGGTCCAGATTGCGGAGGTTGGGGACTGGGTGAAACGTTTTGTTGTGCAGATGGGTAATTTTGTTGGAGCTTAGAATTAATTCCTTCAGCCTGCGGATCCCCTGAAACGCATCCTCATCCACGGAGCTGATGTAATTATGGTCAAGATAAAGCCATATGAGCTGATTCAGGCCCGCAAACTGATTTGATTTAAGCTTCTGGATGCTGTTGTACCGTAACGATAAGCCTTGAGACCCGCCAGAAATATTCTGAGGGATGTCTCTGAACGCATGAGACTCGCAGTACACGATCTTGCCATCGCATCTGCAGTTCTTGGGGCAAGCTCGCTGAGCCCCCGCCAGCACAGCCAACAGCACCATAGGAAGGAGCACTAACACCACACTCATGCCTCTCAGCTGCTTAATTAAATGGAAACCTACGATATTAAAAAGAAAACAAACGTGCATTGTAAAGCTATTAAAACAAATCGCCCACAGATCGCTAACGTCAATGGGGTTTCTAAAACAGCGTTGGGGAAGCGGTGGGTTTTGGAGACAACCCGTGTGCCTCCTGTCCTGCACTTTCTGTGGTGGAAATGCCTGTTCCTCTGAGTTCCTGCCTTGCCACCTCTCTCCCCCCCGCACCATCGCCAGTACTACTCTTGTTATTCAATTACTTTTGTGTGATTTATGATCCCTCAGAAGGTCCAAGAGCCCGTTCTCGATTCGCTTTTCTCCTGTACATCATCTCTCAGTGTAGCTGGTATATCCTTATCGCTAGATGCTGAGGTTTTCACAATAAACATATTTGTCAAGTCACTGTGCTGAATGCTCCATAGTGCTGGAAGGGAAACGAGCCAAAGCTCCTGCTATTTACGTGCTGCTAAACGTGTTCCTTAATAAAAGCAACTGCAAGTCCAATTCCTCCAAAATTTACTGCAAAAAAAGTGAGAAATCTGCCTATCATCAGGTTTGATCCGTCTTTAAAATGTGCATTTATCAGAAAACTAGACAGTAAGTAAAGGCTTTACTTTTTTTGCAGAGTGATTTGTTTTTAAGGCTAGGTTTATTCATTATTTTTACGTACCTAAAATATAAAACAGATGCCCAGAAACAAAGTTCAACCATATAGGGAAGCATTCCACATCCTGCTAGCAAGGGACCCCAACAACAGATCATGGTAGAAGACACGTTTCTTTAAAATGAATCACAGTCTTAACACATATTAAACTATCTACATGTAGCTGTGAAAAGCTAAGCATGTAGTAGTTCGCATATATGTTACACAATCCCTGAAACTATACACACAAATACTTACATGCAAACGCTGCCTCAGGAACAGCAAACCACAGAAAGTTTAAAGGGGTATATTTCTATTCCAACTCCCTCTCCCCTTCCACAGCTCTACCGATTCGAGGATTTGGCATTTGAGATGTCACATCTATCATCTAGCAGCAACGCTGTTACGTGAGGACAGGCACATTTTGCACATTCTTTGAATAATTATGAAAGGGAGTGGAGGGGCTGTCACAAAACCCAACATACAGATGCCCGCTTTCCTTAGCCTGTAATAATTTTAGGGCTGGTGCCTCTGTCCAGAGTTGCAATCTTGAAGAGAATTCAAATGCATCCTTCCAACAGGAACTATTTCAAGGGCCAGCATCTCCTCGATAAATAATTACTTTATTATTCCTCACATACACAAGTGCTGCAGTTATTTAATTCCATTTTAACCCAGAAAGCAACCTGCAAAATAATTCCTAATCTAAAATGCCTCTGACTGTGTCTCTGCCTTTCACTTTAATGGGGAGATTTTTAATTTAAATCCTCATCTTTTGCTGCTGCCTATGTGCCAGCAGCAGCCAGCTAGAAATATGTTCCGGCTGTTACAGACTTGGGGGTTGAGGGGGGGGAAAGGAAGGAGGGAAATAAACCTGTCACACTTGAAAAAATAAGACTGGCAAATGACTGCTGGAAATCTAGCAGCAGTACGAGGGGGATCTTTTCAAAGCCCAAACAAGCCTTTTCAAAACCACCTATAGAAGGAAAATCACCCCCTCCCCTCTGCTTCCCACATACTGCAAAGTGTTAACAGCCCTTGCTGACAGCCTGAATAATACCACCACGGGCTCATCGCATACCAACAGAAAGCCAGAAGAAATTTGGTGCGAGCGTGCCTCATGCATCCATGGACCTCTCTATACGTGTGCAGGTGTGTGGGTGGGATGCACAGACAGCGAACGTACTCTCCAGTCCTTCACTCGGGGCATGCATTAACAGACTAATTACATACCAAACCACTGCAGGGGGAAGGGGGGGGTGTGTGTGTGCGTGAGGGGGGTACATGCTCTAAAAATACAATAGCAAGTACAGTGAGTCACCTGGCAAAGGAATGCACTGCTGCTGTTCAGACCGCTTCCCCCTCCTGAACAGCTAATAATCCAGCTGAAAAACAGACCATACAGCTGCGGCTGTGCTAACAAACAAACGGGAAAAGTTCACTTACCCATCCTTTTGTCATCAAGGAACGTCCTCCTTTTCCTTGCTCCAGCTGTTTTCTTCTCTCTCTTCCCTTTTTTTTTTTTTGCTTTCCCCTTGCCTCTCTCTCTTTCAAAAACTGGTCTCTTTTCCTTAAACCATCAGAATCTTCATGTCACAGCACGGTTGCCACTCACATCGCCGCCATCCAGCGTGCCTGCCAGTAACCCANGAGCCATTGTGTAAGTCATCAGAGAACCATCAGCATTAAGTGGCAATCAGCAAGTAAAAGCTATAGCAGATCACGAAGGTAAACCAACTTCTCGGAGAGAAATAAATAATAAAAAAAAAATCTTTCCCGGTACCTAGCATTTCTCATTCTGCTGNGTGGGTGGGATGCACAGACAGCGAACGTACTCTCCAGTCCTTCACTCGGGGCATGCATTAACAGACTAATTACATACCAAACCACTGCAGGGGGAAGGGGGGGGTGTGTGTGTGTGCGTGAGGGGGGTACATGCTCTAAAAATACAATAGCAAGTACAGTGAGTCACCTGGCAAAGGAATGCACTGCTGCTGTTCAGACCGCTTCCCCCTCCTGAACAGCTAATAATCCAGCTGAAAAACAGACCATACAGCTGCGGCTGTGCTAACAAACAAACGGGAAAAGTTCACTTACCCATCCTTTTGTCATCAAGGAACGTCCTCCTTTTCCTTGCTCCAGCTGTTTTCTTCTCTCTCTTCCCTTTTTTTTTTTTGCTTTCCCCTTGCCTCTCTCTCTTTCAAAAACTGGTCTCTTTTCCTTAAACCATCAGAATCTTCATGTCACAGCACGGTTGCCACTCACATCGCCGCCATCCAGCGTGCCTGCCAGTAACCCACACAAAGTTCCCTAGAGAGGACAAGCAAGAATTTTGGGGATGAGGAAGGGAAAGGCTAGGGAAGGGGTTGGGGGTGGGGAAGACAGGACGAAGGATGGGGGGGAGTGTGGGGGGAGGTAG